>JANSTU010014153.1:0-14775 GCA_027564075.1 Bolitophila hybrida | reverse complement strand
CATTTGCCCTGCAAAGTTGTTAGAGTCGCGTCAGGGCAAATTAAGACTCCTAACCATCGGGGATGTGTTGTGAGTGTGACTGAGTCACTGTTTCTGGAAGCATTTAACAATGGATTGTGAAGACGGAGTACATCTGAACTCGCAAGGAAATAGCAGATGTCCGGCGAGATCGACGAAGCGACAGTCAGACGCACGAAGTCTGTATCAAACTGGACATCATGGTCGCTAAACGAGCTCGCTTCTTTGGTGTTGTTTAATTCTATTAACCCTCCGTGGTCACTAGGGGTCAAATTTACCCCAACCCCAACTTTAAGCTAGAATTACTATAAGTTGTTGACGCGCGAGAGGATTGGCCTACCCTCTAACGACACTTTCGTGTTTCCTATGTAAGAAAATAGCAGAATCGGACTAATCGCAGCAATAGTTCATTTGTGGTAAATAGGTACCGCGGGGATGGGGAGCCCCAGAGAGCAAGCAACTTGTTGTTGCGGAGGGAGACTTACGATAACGTGAAGCGCAAACAGTCGTGGTCGAATCGCGGTAAAACGGCCCAGACGTTGGCCAAGCCCGGATTGACGGCCAGGAAGGTTCTGCTGTGTGTTTGGTGGGATTGGGAGGGAATCATCCACTATGAGCTGCTCCCCTATGGCCAAACACTCAATTCGGACCTGTACTGCCAACAACTACCGCTTGAAGGCAGCACTCATACAGAAGATGCCATCTTTTATCAACAGAGGCCGAATTGTCTTCCATCAGGACAACGCCCATCCACACACATATTTGGTGACGCGCCAGAAGCTCCGGGAGCTCGGATGGGAGCTTCTTTTGCATCCACCGTATAGTCCGGACCTCGCGCCAAGTGATTATGTCCATGGCGAACGAGCTTGGTAGTCGGAAGTTGGCCACAAAAGAGTATTGTGAAAATTGGCTCTCCGAGTTGTTTTGCCAATAGGAAAGCGAGCTTCTATAAGAGGGGCATCTCGTTGGAAACTAGTCATCGAACTAAACGGCGCATATTTCACTTAAATCGGATGATTGTAAAAAATTTTATGAATTGATTTATTTTTAAAAGGCATTTATATAAGGAAGTTATTCGCTATATATCTTGTTTAGCTGTAAGTGGTTTGAAATTGTGAATAAATGAAGATACTGTAGCAAGACAACTCGGATCAATTGGTTGTCGAATTTGTCAGCGTTATTTTTAAAAAAGGCGGCGGTATGTGGGTTGAATGTTAGGTTCTCGGCCAAAACGATGCCAAGGTATGTCGCTGGTTTTTGCCCTACAATATTTTCCCGATGATAGCTTAGCTGGTGGGTAAATTTGTTTATGCTCTTCTACGGTATGGGAAAATACTTCCTGCGTCTTGGGACCGTTTATCTTGATTTTGAATAAGGATCGCTTTGTTGATCACATTCAATATATTTTATATAATATAGGATTGAATTAAGGCCTGGCCTCCAAAAAACGTGTTTTTTTCAAACAAATTTTATTTATATTATTAAAAATATTTATAAATAAAAGTTTTTATAGGTTGAAAGTCATATTCAAATACTAATTGATTTTTTTTAATGGCGTTTCTTTTGTTGGTGGGTGACACGATAACTGAAAGCAAAAATCGAAACGGTTTCTTATTCTGTTTTTTGATTGATTTTGACCTTTTTTCACTTTTAATTGTTTATAACTTTTTTAAATAACAATGAATATTTATGCCTGCTTACACAACTCCTTCCTGGTCTTCATAGACATTCATAGTCATTTTCAAGAATTTTTGCATTTCGTGCTGCAGTCCTGTGCTATTTAGACGCTTAAAGCTCGGCTCGATCAACACGCTTGTCGTTGACTTATCAGCAAACTGCCTTGCTTGCGGGCCAATTTGACTTCCATAACTTTCAATATCGGTAAAAGCGCTCCATTAAAAATGCAAACAGCACTAATTTTAAAAAAAAATCTGTCCATGATGAAATCAAATCA
Organism: Bolitophila hybrida; assembly: GCA_027564075.1. Classification (NCBI taxonomy): domain Eukaryota; kingdom Metazoa; phylum Arthropoda; class Insecta; order Diptera; family Mycetophilidae; genus Bolitophila; species Bolitophila hybrida. Next base: position 12,803 of record JANSTU010014153.1, on the reverse strand, counting down.
TTGCAGCATTTGTTGACAAATAAGTTCGACTTTGCTCCGCTACAATTCTTTAAACTGTGATGTTCAACACAGTGCACATATCGAGTGGGGAAGTGTGGCAAATTATAGTAAAAAAAACATTCACCCGATGATGAAGATGGTAATTATAGGAAATAAAGAATGACGATGAAACCTTAGAGTTAGTTAACCTTAACCGCTGAGTTAGGAGCCGATAATATTTACTCGGTGGCGGTTAACTTCAATGTCAATTGCGGTTAGACGGCGCGTTTAAACGGCTGTAAACACAGTCAAAAAATTAACTCTTAAAGAGGATAGGATTTATAGATTTTTACAAAATTGGTTTTAAATAAAAGAAAGGTCGGCTTAGTTTTTTGGTGAATGATTGAAAATAGCGAAGTTTTATTGAGTCAGATAAAAAGACTGTACTAAGAAAAGATATACAGCATTTTTTTTATGATTTTACAATTTAAATATACTGACTCCTTTTTATTTATACTTTTTCCAGATTAATCAAATACGTTTTTGTATGGATTCGATGCTACTGTCGACACCAGGTCACGATAAAATAAAAACAACCAAAAAACAACGAGACGCATTATCCGGAAAGATAAAAAGCCTGATTTTGATGTAATATTATTAGAATCTAAAGATTTAATAATGTTCAGTATAATAAATGACATTGAATTGTATTTTAGATTATTGGAACGTGAACGATCAATGATCGGTGTACACTGCGAACAGAATCATCGTTGGGGTCAATACACTAAAGAACAGATTGTTCCAACGCTTCAAGTACTTGGCGAAACGGCAGTGTTTCCAGTGCATCCTGGTCTTCGGCTGGCCGATGCAAATTCAGTGGATCAATTGGCACAACGCAATCTGTTGTTGCAAAACTGCAAAGAAATGCACCATCTGGCTAATCTGTAAGAACATTTAATTTCAATTACGATCAAATTATTTGTATACGTAATAATTCTTCTTTTTCTTACAGTAACACAACAAAGCAAACAAAATGTATTATGTGTAACATTGAGCTGATTACCGTTTCCGATATTAAAATTCATCTGCATTCACGATGTCACATCGAGCAGGAGCTTCACATCGGATTCGAAAGGGAATAAGCGCAGTCAAATATGACCCATATCCGTTTTTTTATTTTTTATTTTCATTTAACATAATTTAATGAAGTCAAATTTAATTCGTTAGAACAAGATAATACTGGCCAAACATGCGAAATGAATTCGCTCGTCAGATTCTACATTTATAATGTAACCAATGAAAGTCACATACTGATTTTTAAAATAAATGTTTATTAATATGATTAGAAAAACAAATCTATAAAAATATATTCTATTTTATATATAACCATTTTTGTGACTACATACATTATTGTTATTTGTTATAATGGCTGTTTTCAGATCGAGGTCAGTGCTATTGACACACGTCTTTTTAAACTATACTAGATTTTTGTTTACGTAAATTGTAGATATATATTTTGTTTTATAACTAGAGACTACGAACTTATTAGCTAATCACACGCTTAGCTGTATAAATGGATAATTTTTGGAAATGTTAAACATATATTAAATCATGTTAGTACGGCGCTTTTGAATCGATTTGGCGCAGTCCTAATTAATGTTGTTAATACTTTATTATATTTTTTGGGCGATGGCAATCCTAGTAATGACTAGCAGTAGGCTCCAATGTAACCGATTGTCGTTGTGGCTGATGTGATATCCGAATTGTCGGGAATTGAGATGGGCTTCCAGTACCACCAGTCGTAGCTTACTTAAAATTGAATAATGTATCATTATAATTAATATAAGAAGATTGTATTCACTTACGAGTATACGATTCAGGCAGACGTACTGAAATGGTACGACATACGTGCCGGCACTCGGTCGTCGGTCGCAGTACAATAGTTCGAGTACCAAGCACTTGTTTTACGAATACATTTGAGCAATCCAGATCGGGTAATGGATAAGGTTCCGCATCGGCACTGTCTATGACAAGATATCTTTCGATGCTGAGGCCAGTGCGTCCGAAACGATCTGGTCGCGGTATTAACTGGCGTAATAATCTTGCCGGATTTATTCGATTACATCGCCATAGATTATGACTCTTCGATGTTTGTGAATTGTTTAGAAACTCATCAAATAGATGGTCTAGGTTTGCGATGGCAGGATTTGTTGAACGCACACGGAACGCATCTTGTTTGAAGACATCTTGGTTGTGAGTGTAGAGTGTTTGTAGAATTTTCAGATCTATTTGTTTCGAGTTCGACTATAAGAAATAATTATAAATTAAAATTCAATTTTATTATAAATATTATAATAGGTGTACCTTAAAAATTATCGGTCGACTACCTGTCTGTTCGGGAAACAGTGTCAGGTCAAGAACATTGAATACGTCAATACAGGGAGTACAGTCAAGATCTTTTATATGAAAAAACGGATTCGTGACCAGACATGTTTCGTCGTACAATTCAGACAGACCGGGAAACAGCTTAACTATGGGCAGTGTAAAATGTCGCCACAGACTCATACCCGGATAAATAAAAGTCTGTATGTTTTTCATGAATATAGTAGACACCTCAGCTTTGTGACTCATAAGGAATGAAGCCGATAATACGAGAATGGCAAATGTAATCCATCTACATGCACCGTAGCACACGGATCTATATTTGGGTTTATACGGACAACCATGAAGGCGAAGCAAATACTCATCGAATTCCGTACCGAGGATCCCGTTGTGCAATGCTAAGATCTTTAGTCTGTGTATATCGTGCAGATAACGTTGAACGATTGACTGGTTTTTGTTTGATTCCGGTGTCTTTGCCATGATTGCGTACCAGCACCTCGGTTTCGGTTAGAGATAGTTGAATATCAGAATGGGGCACAAGAGCGACGGAATCATCTTGTTTGTTTTCGTTGCGATGGGTGATGGCTCGACCGCTCGACTTGTGTTATTTATAAAATTCTATAAAAATAAATAAATAATTTTGACGTGTCGGTATTGCAGTTTGTCAGAGTGCTATTCAAATGCATCGTGTAATTTTATTGGAGTTGAATTCTCGGTTGGTGATGAGAAGTTTTGGCGGTTGCTTTAAAATTGTATTATTATTTCGTTAGATGTATAATTAAAACCAATCACATAGTAAATTTGCTTCAAACATGATCGCTATGGGTAGCGATTCTGTGCAAACGTACGCTAGCTACTCAAATTAAGCAACTATTTTAGAACGTATCCTTTATGTATTGTAAGTGCGTTGCAGTGCGTTATGAAGCAGCTAGTTTCTGTCATATTTATATTTGTCTCAAATATAAATAAATAATAATAATAACATGAGTGTAATAAAAGATTTATTTTAAACCCATTCGACAAAAAATCTCGTTTTTGCTGGATTTCTTATCCTATTTCACACATTAAATCAAAATAAAATACTATTTTGTTGTGGAGTATTATTTCACCTAAACGTTATTTGTGTTCTCACCATATTATATGAGATAAGAATTTTGGTTATAATTCTATACACAACATATCTTTAAAAATCAAATAAAAAAAAGTTACATTGATTTTTAATATATTTTTGAGTAAACGGCTGGCTTAAAAAGTCAGTACTCGTAATCGTCGATAGATGACGCTTGGAAAATATTTTATCAGTTATACACGCACTAGTTTTTCCTGTGCACCAAATTGCCTAATTGATACAATACATTACAATACATTAACATAACCAAACTTCTATATTCTGCATATATTATTATCCTAAGAAACTTAACGTAAACAAAAGGATTCGATAATGCGTTCAAGCAAATCAACTTCACATCTTGATTTATTGAAATCACCCTGCCTTATCAATAGAATGTTTTTACATATACGTCTAATTTTCGTTGTCAAAATGACTCAGTATTTGCGTTTGACTGCAGTATGAAATGAACGCGTTGCAATCGTGTTCGCACACACATTTATTGTTTTGTTTGTTATTATCTCCTTGGCAAAATATTCCATTACATAAAAACATATATATGTATACTACCTTGCTGTTAAGTAAAGATAAGAAGCAATAATGTAATGACGTCAACTGCCTAATACATCACAATAAAATGCGTAATTGTTCAAAATTAAATATTGTTATGACGATGAATATATATTTATATATTTATTTTGATCCATTAGATCATAGAAAATTAAATCTCTAAATAAAGTACAAAAAATGCATATAATCTTGTGATCAGATAACAAATAAAGCTAACTGTATATATTTTGCACGATACAAATATGTATGTAATTATTACTATAGTAATTATGCTTATCCGGAGTAATCACTATAATATATACGATAACACTGCGTGCCAATTAGATATATTCGTAAATTGAAATTATTATATAATGTAAAATTTGTCTGTATGTTTACTGACATTCTTTGTCAATTGTTTTATAAACAAGTAAACATTTTCAGGAAATTTCTTAGATACGTGAGCTTTTTCTAGTTGAAAAAAGCAATATGCAGCAGACAGGAAACAAATATTGATAATGTTAATTGTTTTGTGTTTTTGTTTGTCAATCAAATTTGACTCACTAAATCACAGATTATAAAAGAGGCTCGATCGAACATATAGATAAGACGAATATTCTACATGAGTTGAAATATGCCGTGAAATATGACAAACTTAATAAATTCTAACCTAAAAATACTAAACGTCAAAATTAATCATTTCCGGTTAAAGTACCCACGTATACACCCCGTAAACTAAAAAAACCACAACGAGATCTCTAAATCTTGAATTCAACAAAACAAATGAGTCAGGCTCTCACATTATAATAGAACAAACGCAATAAATTAGATATATTTTATAATCGCAAACGCATGCGCTACTCAAAGACGTCAGCACAAAAAAAATCTTCAAATCTATGCGCGTCTTTTAGCAAACAACCGCAAAACAATAAATAACAGTTTTTCATGTATTAAGAATTTATCTCGTTCCACAAAATCCATTTTTGTTTGCTTTTGCGATAACAGCAAACATCTTCAGATGCTATGAATACAGGAGCGCCACAGATGAAATCTCAGTAACGAACCAATTTCCGACATGGATACACGACTACTTTTATTATTTACATTAATTTTGGTAATAATATACAAGAAGTATAACATAATTATTTACTTTCCGATTGATTTGTGTACCAACAAAGAAAAAACATAATAATCCAGAGATTATAATCCGCAAGCAGCGCGTTTATCCTACAGGATATTTGATTTACATGCACAGACAGACGATAAACAATAACAGTGAAATATTTTCTATTAGTTCATGTGAATGACAAATTTTCTAATTCGATTAATTTTTTGATTTATATATAGTGCTTCTGGCCTTTTTTCATGTTCACTCAAAAAAACCAAAAGGTGATTGATGATTGAGTGATTTTAATTGTGCAATATATGAAGTGCAATTCAATATTTACTCTGCGTGCCTTATCTCAATCATATGAACTAACAGAAAATATATGTTTATTAAAATTATTTTATTTTTAGATATCTGAAAATGATTTAAAATTTAAAAAAAAACAAAATATTCTTTTCAGTACCTAGCCCATGCGCAAGGACAACAAAACACCACCACACTGGAACCAGATCCCACAGTTTTCGTACCGATTCAATGCAAATCGGATTTTTATTGTGTCGATCAGCACAACTTTCAAACATGCATTGACGTTGAACAAAACAATCAATATCAAACAGTCGATACTGACACGCAATCGTGTCCACCAGGAACTTATTGTGATAATGATGGACTTTATGAATGTGATTCATCTGTACCACTGAATACAAATGAGACGACCACAGTGACAAGTGAAAGTGAATCAACCATAGTTGCCCAAACAACTCAAACTATTACAACCAATTTAGACAATTCAAGTGATGTGACATCTCCGACACAGTTATCCTCAGATGATATTAGCAGTTCTACTGCCGATTCCGGAGTTACCGTTCCAGCTGCGTCATCCACAGACGGAAGCTCTACTGCTGATTCTGGAGTAACTGTTCCAGCCGAGTCCTCCACAGATGGCAGTTCTACTGCAGCCTCTGCAGTAACCAATCCTGACGTATCCAGTCCTGTAGAGTCATCCACAGATACCAGTTCTACTGTTGATTCTGGAGTAACCACTCCTGCTGATTCATCCTCCACAGATGGCAGTTCTACTGCTGATTCTGGAATAACTGTTCCAACCGAGTCATCCACAGATGGCAGCTCTACAGCTGATTCTGGAGTAACAAATCCTGATGAAAGCAGTCCTGCTGAGTCAACCACAATTGGCAGTTCTACTTCTGATTCTGGAATAAGTGTTCCAGCCGAGTCATCCCCAGATGGCAGCTCTACATCAGCCTCTGCAGTAACCAATCCTGATGTATCTAGTCCTGCTGAGTCATCGACAGATGCCAGTTCTTCTGTTGATTCTGGAGTAACCACTCCTGCTGAGTCATCCACAAATGGCAGCTCTACTGCTGATTCTGGAGTAACTGTTCCAGCCGAGTCATCCACAGATGGCAGCTCTACTTCTGATTCTGGAGTAACCAATCCTGATTCAACCAATCCTGCTGAGTCATCCACAGATGGCAGCTCTACTGCTGATTCTGGAATAACCAATCCTGATGTAACCAATCCTGATGAGTCATCCACAGATGGCAGTTCTACTACTGATTCTGGTGTAACCATTCCTGCTGAGCCATCCACAGATGGCAGCTCTACTGCTGATTCTGGAGTAACCAATTCTGATGCAACCAGTCCTGCTGAGTCATCCACAGATGGTAGCTCTACTGCTGATGCTGGAGTAACGGTTCCAGCAGAGTCATCCACAGATGGCAGCTCTACTTCTGATTCTGGAGTAACCAATCCTGCTGAGTCGTCCACAGATGGCAGCTCTACTTCAGATTCTGGAATAACCAGTCCTGCTGATACATCCACAGATGGCAGCTTAACTTCTGATTCTGGAGTAACCAATCCTGATGCAACCAATCCTGCTGAGTCATCCACAGATGCTAGTTCTACTGTTGATTCTGGAGCAACCACTCCTGCTGAGTCATCCACAGATGGCAACGCTACTTCTGATTCTGGAGTAACTGTTCCAGCCGAATCATCCACAGTTGGCAGCTCTACTGCTGATTCTGGAATAAGCAATCCTGATGTAACCAATCCTGCTGAGTCAACCACAGATGGCAGTTCTACTACTGATTCTGGAGTAACCAGTCCTGCCGAGTCATCCACAGATGGCAGCTCTACTTCTGAATCTGGAGTAACCAATCCAGATGCAACCAATCCTGCTGAGTCATCCACAAATGGAAGTTCTACTGCTGATTCTGGAGTCACTGTTCCAGCTGAGTCATCCACAGAAGGCAGCTCTACTTCTGATTCTGGAGTAACCAATCCTGCTGAGACATCCACAGATGGCAGCTCTACTGCTGTTTCTGGAATAACCAATCCTGATGTAACCAATCCTGCTGAGTCATCCACAGATGGCAGTTCTACTACTGATCCTGGAGTAACCAGTCCTGCTGAGTCATCTACAGATGGCAGCTCAACTTCTGATTCTGGAGTAACCAATCCTGATGCAACCAATCCTGCTGAGTCATCCACAGATGGAAGTTCTACTTCTGATTCTGAGACATCCACAGATGGCAGCTCTACTGCTGATTCTGGAGTAACTGTACCAGCTGACTCATCCACCGATGGCAGCTCTACTTCTGATTCTGGAGTAACCAATCCTGCTGAGACATCCACAGATGGCAGCTCTACTGCTGATTCTGGAATAACCAAACCTGATGAAACTAATCCTGCTGAGTCATCCACAGATGGCAGTTCTACTACTGATTCTGGAGTAACCAGTACTGCTGAGTCATCCACAGATGGCACCTCAACTTCTGATTCTGGAGTAACCAATCCTGATGCAACCAATACCGCTGAGTCATCCACAGATGGAAGTTCTACTGCTGATTCCGGAGTAACTGTTCCAGCCGATTCATCCACAGATGGCAGCTCTACTGCTGATTCTGTAGTTACCAATCCTTCTGAGTCATCCACAGTTGGCAGCTCTACATCTGATTCTGTAGTTACGGTTCCAGCTGAGTCATCCACAGAGGGGAGCTCTACTTCGGAAGCAACAGATCCTATTGAGTCTGGTAATGAGGCCAATCGTCCAATTGTGACTACTAGCACTGCTGCTCCAATATCAGCAAATCCAAATAAACCATTCATATGTGAATCAACTGGACGCTACCCTCACCCGGAGAATATAGAGCAGTATTATATTTGTGTTAATATTGATCCACAAGGCCTGCAGGCGTTCGCATTTACCTGTCCTTCGGAGTACATATTTAGTGCCACTAAATCATCATGCACCAAAGGACCACTGGTCTTCGAGTGCAAGGCGTCTGGACGATTTGCAGATACTAAAAATCCTAATAAATACTATTGGTGCATTTCTAATCTGGTCGGAGGATTCTATCACTATAGTTTAAGCTGTCCACTTGAACAAACGTTTGATGTTAAAGAAGAGCAATGTGTAAGGCCTAGACAGCACCAAAATACTTCAGAGTCTAGCGAAAACTCAGATTCCCAGGAAACAACGGAGAATAATCAAAACGAGGAGAAGGATGACGATTCCAAGGAAGACAACTCAAACGATAGCAAATCCAATGAAGACAAGTCAAAGAATAGCAAATCCAAGGAAGACCGTTCGAACGAAAGTAAGTCCAACGAAGAGAAGTCTAAGGAAATTAAGAAAAAACTTTTGGACGAAAACGCATCCGTTGAAATAGCCGATTTTGAGTGCGAAGAAACTGGTACGTTTCCCGATCCTAAGAATGACCGCAAATACTATGTTTGCACCCAGAAGAGCTCTGACAAGGGTAAGATAAAGTTCCGGAAGAATCACCGTCGATGCAGCAATCACAAGAAATTTGATGCAGCGGAAAATAGGTGCGATGAATAGGTTTCAAATAAATGTATATCAATAAAATGTGTATTTAGACGTAAATAAAATTTGTATTGGTCAATTAGAATTAGAATTAGTATTATGAATAAAATTGCAACTTTGGAATAAGCAGATTGTGTTTTTTTGTTGGTTAAAATTAAAAATGAGTAATCTTCGAAATTGTTTTTCTTCCAAACAAACTAATAAATTTTGTTTATAGCTTGCGATAAAAAGAATGTGTAAAATTGCACGCCTATTTTGATTGATAAGGTTTTACTATGGCAATACAGATAATAGTATATAATAATGTGTTATTCTTCAATATCCGGATGTCTAAAAACAGAGAGATTTTGTGCTCAAGGTAATCACCTGATAAAGTTTGTAAATATGTATTTATGTTCGATGTTGTTTACAGCTTCGTTTTCTTGATGTAACATTTACATTGAAGATGCTGTGTGTATTTGTACAGCCAATAAATCCGAGATAATTGTTTCTGTGGAGATTTTACATTGCTTATCTATTTTCATTTAATAGATAAGCAATGTAAAATTTTCATCAGTTTAGAAAAAATATTCCAAATGGACGGTCGCATATTTTTGGTTACAATTTTAGTTAGTGTAAGTATGTTGTGAGTGGTTTTTTTTTTGATTAAATATTTCGAATTCATTAAATAAACAATTAATTTAATTATAAAAATGCGTTTTTTTTGTTTTCAGATATTTTGTTTGTGTCTTGGTCAAGTCAGGCAACAAGACATAAACGATGGAGCTATAGATTGTGAGGGAAAAGATTTTTACTGTGTGGACGAAATGAACTTTTTGTTGTGCTTCGATGTAGAAGAAAAGGGAAGAATGCTGACAATCGACAATGTTACTCAGAAATGTGGCAGTGGAACATATTGCCGAAACGATGGCTTATTCGAGTGTGATGGCACCAGCTTACACACAACATCTACAACAGAGGAAGTGATAACTGAAACTACAACAAAACCTGCTGCAGTTACGGTAACTGTGAGAGATTTTCCAACAACTTCATCAATTATTACCAGTACCGAAGAACTTGTCCAGCCCGAAACAACTACAGTGTCGAGTACCATTCGCGATGAAATAACTTCAAAGCCAGAGGAACAGCCATTTACGTGTGTTTTACAAGGTCGATTCGCTGATCCCGTTAATCCAGCTAAATATTACTGGTGCATAATGAACGGTAACAATAGTTTCTATAAACTTCATTACAATTGTCCTAGTGGTACGATCTATATACAGGGAAACACCCAATGTGTAGTTGAGAAAAAACAGAATTTAAAGCACTTAGAATTTAATCCTATCATTGAAGCTGATTTTCTTAATCACAATGACAATGAAAGTTCTAACGCAGAGAGTGATGAAGACAAAGAAACTCTAACTAGTACAACTACCGCGACAACTGAAAATTCTCTACAAAATGATGGATCGATTAAATCAGAATTATTAGAAAATCCTAACCATGGTAATGATGACAAATCCAGCGAGGAGACTGAAAATTCATCTGAGGAGTCCGATAATTCTTCTGAGGAATCCTCAGAGAAAAAAAATCCGAAAACTTTAAATGCCAATAAATCGGATAGCGAGGACAATAATGAAGAAATAAAACCATTCGAATGTGTGTCAGTTGGTCGATTCATCGATCCACTTGACTCTCGAAAATACTATATTTGCTCGTACCGCAATCAAGAGAATAACGAATTCCGGAAGACTCATCATGCATGTGACAAACCATATGTGTTCAATTCGCAGATGAATGCCTGCACAAATGTAGATCTATAAGTTTAGTAATTATTTTAAATAATTACAGATATTTATGATTAAAGAATTACTTGTTCTTGGCATTTAAATAAAAATATATATTATATACATTATTTGTGTGTTTTTTATTATTTGAATTATTTTTTAATCATTTATTTTAACATGCATTTTGTTTGTATGTTTTTAGGTTAAAATCAACTAACACACTTCCCGTATAAAACCATAAAATAAAATGATATTATATAGATGTTAAATAAAAAAAAATCAGGATCAGTTTTGATTATAAATTTTAGATTTAGAATCAAAGATCATTAGAGTAAAAATGTATTAAAAGGTAGATGAAAAGAAATATAAATAAAATAAAAAAGAATCAATGGAATGCAATGAAATATTTAAAAAAAAAATATTCCATTCTTTTTTATCGTGCCTGCAAAATATGTACTGGAGATGACGTCAATCTCATTTATGTAGGAAAAACAGATAAAAAATATGCTAAATATGTACATAAAATTTGCAAGATAAAAAAATTATGGCCGACCGTAAATTAATTATACATCTTTTAAGTGTGTAAACATTTTGTTTGTCGTAGCAAAAGCTCTATCTATATGGGAATGTTTTTCCGATTTTTTGAATTTGTGCAAAAACAATTGCGCATTGTTATAATACTTGTATAATGTGGCTAGTGATGTGCAGACAAGGTTTTTCCAAATTAAAAAAACACCCAGTCCAAAGGTCGTCATTTCCCAGAACTCCGAGTATTATTTCTGAGCAATAAGACTCATCCGATAAAATACTTTGAACAAAAGCCGGTGTATGATATATAATAAAAAGATATTTATTTATTACAGCCGAATCAATTAGTTTTATCAGTAATTTAGCCATAATATTTGTTTTGGCGATGTGTGGGTCTGTACATTTTTAAATATAGAAAGTTATGTTCAACACCTTTAAAATAAATCATTGAAATCGGTCGTATGTTGTCCAAAAATATTTTTTTAAAAGATTTTTCGAGTTTTTTTTTTATGTTTACGTGAACACCAGTCGAAGTCTACAAAGATCATATTCTCGACAAAAGCGTGTCCCTGGGTTTTGTAAGGCAGCTAAATAATATACAGGGTTGTCCGGTTATCCGTTAAGGGGGCACTCCCTGACTAATTTTGAACAAACAATTCTATAGGAGGGGGTCTATTTTTAACAACCACTGAGTTCAAAATTTTGGGTTTGGAGTTGTTACAAAGACATTTTTAATTATAATTTCTAAAATATTTATCCGAGAACAAGAAGATAAGTCTTTCTTTCTAGGCTATAACCTCTTTTTAAGTATAATAGATAATAGCTTATTACTTTTTGGTTTAGAAAAAAAAGTGTTTTTTTTTTTTGTTAAAATTTCATTTTTTCTCAAAAAAGTACCGTATTTTTTATTTTTTTTATTTGTATTATCTCAAAAACGATAAATTTTTGATAAAAACTTTTTTTAAGGAAAAGAGTATGGCACCGTATAGCGCATAGAAATTTTTTAAAAAAATAGGTGATTTTTTTGTGAAAAATGCAATTTTAACGTAAAAATACACAATATATGTTAAAAAAATATAGTTTGAAGAGCAATAATTGATTTAATGATTTATATCACTAATGTTTACGTATAAGATGTGATTTTCATATTAATCTTAAAGGGCTCTTATTGTATACACCCATAACATCAATACGGCTGGATGGGCTCTGAAACTAAGGGCAATGTGTGAAAAAAGGTTATTTTTACAAAACATTTTGATTGTGGGTTGGACCCACATTTTCTTTTTGTTGATAGCGATTTTTTGAAGCAATATTTTTATTTTTTGTATTGTTTTACTCCATTTATAATTTAAAACATTTTTTATTGTAATGCTAAAGTAAGGAAAAACCATAGCCATAGCCGAGTGGGTTAACGCGTTGGCCTGGCTTATGGGAGGTCGCCGGTTCAATCCCGGCGGGCAGACCGAAGTATTTTTCGAATGTAGCACTTTAAATCAGTAGGTTCCTCTTGCTATTAATAGCCTATTTCTGAAA
>JANSTU010014142.1:0-14778 GCA_027564075.1 Bolitophila hybrida | reverse complement strand
ATATCTTTCAATTGGACGAAGTTCAGGAGTGTTAGGGGGATTGGCGTCTTTTGGTACAAAGTCCACGTTGTTGTTCTTCAAGAATTCCGTTGAGTTGAACTTGCCAAACCAAATATTTTTCGCCAAATCTGTCTACCCTAATATAAGTCTCAGCTTCAGGAAGGATTTCGAATCGAAACATTACGTAAAATTGTGACCCAGCTAAAGTGGCAAAATCGGTTTTTACGTAATTTTCATCGTCCAAAACAAGACACGCATTTTTTCACATACAATTTTGTACAGCTCTTTTGATCTTCATATTGCTGTCTTTTTTTGTTTCTCATTCTGTTTTGCCATTTTCTGTTTCTTGAATGTTTGCATGTTATTGCATTTTTTCACACGTTGCACTGGTTTGGCATTTTATTGACACATTTTTTACAGAGGTTTACCTCTTATTTAAGATTGTGTTGACGATCTTTTTCTCTAGTTTAGAGTCTCGTGAACCTGACTTTTTCCCAGACCCAAGTTTCCGATCCAACGTGAGGGTCTCGTTGTACCGAATAAATTTTAAGTTTTAACATCGGTGACTTTATAATAATTATTTATATAAAATGAAACCTTATTGACAAAAAATGGTTTATGGTAAAATCTATTTTAAAATAAGAAAATATTTAGCATTTCACACCACAATTTTTGATCAGATAGAAAATTGACAATGATATTTGAGTTTAAAATTTTAATAATTATATTTTTTTTTTAATGTATTCAATTATTTTCAACTTACAGGTTACAATTTTTTTAAGTCAATATTTTAAAAACTTTGCTAAAAGAGTGACTTTTTCTCAATGTAAAGTGAACTTCATTGGAATTTTTCAAATTTTAAAATAAACAGTGCTGAAAAATTTTAAAGTTACGAAACAATATTTTTATTTTTCTTTGAAGGGTCTTCCAGTGAGCCTTCTTTTTCATTCATTTCACTTCATTTTAGAAATGTATTATTATAATAACAGAAAAAATCCTTTTGAATAAATAACGACAATTGTGATTGTTTGATTGTGAATAACGCCTTTTTAGACTGGATTGAATTTAGAACTAAAAAACGAGAATTGAAAAATAGATTTTAATTAAACCTATTTTTGTTAAAACAAATCTAACCGGGACTTACAAAAGTAAAAAAAAAAAACACAAATAATGACGGCGATTTTTTGCCAGAAAACGCGGTGAAGTACTACAACAACTCAATAAAAAGATTTACAAACTAATTTGCAATAAATTACAATATTATTAAATGTACTGCATTAGTTGAGAAAATTCGTTGTAAATGTAAAACTAGAAACCATAGAAGGAACTCGAAAATAGATTACTGAAAAAATATCTACGAAGACTTCGTATTAATTGTTTCTCTGCATCATCGATGACAAAGTCATAAAGGTTTTTGAAGAGCAGACTAATTATGCTTTCAAAACAAGATTATATTTCAAAATTCGAAATGCTCCGATTCATCAGAATGCCAATGCTAACTGGGTTTATTACAGTTCTAATCTAGGATCTGTATTGGTCTGTTCAATGTCGCATATCTATATCTATATGGCATTAAAAAAATACCAACAAGGTCGCTATATACTGTGTGATGAGCATACATATACAGGGTGGTCCGATTTAACAACAATCCGTATAAGGACATTTCTTGGCTAATTTTGATCATACAATTAAAGGAAAAGCGTATGTCCATTTTATTGCATGACTATTACATACCAACAAATATTTAATTATAACTTCTAAGTAAAATATGAGGTCAATCAGATATGACCATTTTTGTTAGGTAAAAAAAAAAACAAAAAATACTAATAAATTGTTTTGTTTTTTTATTTATTTATTTTTAAGTTTAATTTCTGTCAAAAAAATATTACTAGTATTATTTTGATGTATACAAGCTAAAAAAAAAATTCCAATTTTATATTATTTTATTATGCAGCTATCAACCTTTACTTACACAATGAAAAAAACACTCCAAATCTATAGAGTTCCACCATGGCACCAAATGTCCAACAACAACTCATACGAAATGTGGCACAAAAATAAAAATACAGAATATATTCTATGTACAATCCATCGACCTTGCCGATTGCGACATCGAAAAGAACGCGGAGGCGGACTGAAATAAGAGCCTTCGCACATAAAACACGCATTCGACATAACTAACCAATAACCATATATAAAGCCACAAGTGCAATTTATCCGCAAGCATAATACAAGCAAACAAGACTCACATACAAAACATATATACATAAATATATTTATATCTTGTGTTTTGTCAATTATTACCGAACATATGCACGCAATTTGGTTTATTACATTGTCTGCGCCCGCAAAATGCGATTTTCCGCGATTTTATATAATAAATATAATAGTATATATAGGTATACATAAATATACAGGTGCGCGAGCGTACAATGAATGCAAGTGAGCGTGAGTGCGCGCGCATTGTTGCGCGGCGGCTGGGTCGGCGGCATTTTTGATAAGTTATATATATTTTCGTTCGCCATGTGGGAAGATTGAAATCAAGCGCATTTAAACAACTATTGCATTTCAAATGCACGCAGACAATCTGAAAAATTACTCTATTTTATATATAAACTAAATTTTATTTATATAGGTATAAATGTCTACTTGAAAAATAAATCAATTTATTGAGCTATTATATTGAGTCGACATATAATACTGTAAATACCGGCGGACACTAAAGGTTCTTGCGAAAATTTAACTTTATTTATTTATCTTGGCGAAATTGCAATTTTCGCTATTGACAGCTACGGAATGTTGGCATTCGCATTTGTGTATTATAATCTGAAGTGAAATGATGCAATATAAAGCATTAGGTTTAAATTTGACACTTTGGTATGCCGGTTCTATCTAGTCACATTTCATGCCACAGGTATAAAGTTAATTTAAATTCTATAGATTTACTGTTCATAGAAGAATATCAATCGGATTCCGTGCGTGCGAATGTCAGAAAATTACGTTTTACGATCTACCGCAATTTCTGTGTAAAAAACAATTTAATTGTCAAAATACTATTTTGCTCTCAGACCATTTCTATCACAATAGATTTGCGTAGAAAATTGCAAATAAACAAAAAAACTGCGGTTTAGAAATCAATTTCGATGCGAATCTATATAGAACCTTGTGTAAATTCTAGATCTAATGCAGAACACACCTGAAATTTTTTTATTGATTGAACTAAATTAATTAACCATGAGCGTGCGGATTTGACTAGAAGAGAAAAAACAACCATACTCGTTATTCAAGTGCGCGCAAAATAATCGGGAATTGAATTTTAGTGCGTTGGTTAGGTAACGCGCAAATCAATTTCGCATGGTCTGACGGTATTACGCGATGAAATGTCGTCACAATACATTTATATTTAAGCAGATTAGAATATAAAAATAAATAGTTTCTGAGTGCAACATGTGGAGAACAAATCATATAGTTAAGTATACTTAAGATGAAATTTTTGTTTTAAAGAATGAGAATTCATGGATTGATCTACCAGATGGTGTCATGGTGTATGCGAGTCTATTCTGTGGGATTCAAAGCCTTTATTAAATATATCTTCTTCTATATATAGCCTACGCAGTAGGTATACTTTTTAAATATGTAATTGTTTGTATAAATGGATATTGAGGTTTGACAAAGTCGTTTTGCTAGAGCGTAGGTTCAACGATGCTTATGTATGCATGATGTTTATGATGCTGGCTCGTAGATTATCTGTATTTCTTTTACATTAAAACATTTCCAATAAATTTCTACATTTATGTGCATTCCAAATTATACAATACACGAATTGTCTAAAAATCACCATTTTCTCATTTGACCACTTCATAAAGTAAATCTCTTTTTTTTTGTCTATTTAAGACTCATCTGTACAGCTGCAAAGAGGTTAAAAAGCTGAAATATTTTAAATATTTTTTTCGGATTGTAAAAAATCAATTCAGGAAGTTAGGACAGGTTTTTAATTGACTTTTTATTGATTATAATAACGATAATGAAGCGTAAATTGATCTAGTCATTGTATATAGTATATATGTTTATTCCCACTGTTTTTTTTATAAATTTGTTTTCACAGGTGGACATTCCAACTCTTTTTTTTAGAATATACAGAGGAGATCAATAGAAGCGGCGAAAGCCAATCAGAAAATCGATCGACAAAATGTCGAGAGCTGGAAGAACTCAGAGCCTCAGGTGAAATAACCTGTCACTTCAAAGCCCCCGCTCTAGTCCGTGGTTGTGCCTAGAACACAGTCATGTGGGATCAGTCAAAACGCTCTCGAAAGGTAGTTTTAAAGGCGTGAGTTTCGGATTTACAATTTTTGACCAGGCTTTGTAGCATATTCAGCTCAATTCTGATTTGGAGTTAAGAGCGCTTACTGCGCTTACGGGCAGCTGAAATTCGCTTTAAACGAAATCGGTATTCTGATTTGATGTTAAATCTACATAAACATTAAAGCGGAGCTTGAGATGAGCGATCAGCCGATATTAGATCAATATGATGACCAATATATGGTTTTTAGAAATCAATCTTTTCTTATGTTTTTGTTATTCAGATCACGGACCTTCATCCCATGAGAAAAAAAATATAAACACATTTTGGAGGAATATATCCACAAAGTTACCTTATTTTTATATCTGTGTATATATTTTATTCTCTTTGATAACAGCGTGTTTGGCATTTCCAAAATTTAATGTTCAATCCAAAACTAAAAAAAATAATTTAATTTGTACCATTAGAAAACAAGTCTTTCGGAAAAAAACAATTAATGACAAAATACAACAAAAAAAAACAAGCACAAGTTTGCTGCCCGGAAAATGGTAGGTGGACAAGCAAATTGCTGTTTTATCGATTGATGCACATATATATTAGATCCTTTTATGTTATACCTATTCGGGACATCGGGAACCATTTCGTGATTCTTCGCCTATTGCTATCTAGTTCGGAGGTAGGGCTCCAACCTTGACGCTTCGGTAGTCCACACTAACCGGGAGCATGCACGTTGCCATTGACCTTGATGAAAATACTAGGCCTATGGAAAATAGAAAAAGAGGTTTGAATTTAACAATCAGCTAATAAAACATGTAAATCAAAGTTATATTTCAGTTTTTTCAAATATATTAATGGAACACCCCATTTTTTAGTTTTTTACGATTATAACCATTTTTGTATAATTTAAATTAAACGGGACATACAAACATATTATTATTATTTAGTCGCACAGACTTTTGCTTTTATAACAGCTGTCACTCTTTTAGGCATATTCTATATTAATATTCTTCACCTATCAATTGAAATTTTGTGCCATTCTTCTTTCATCTTTCATTTTTCAGAATTATGGAGACTTGATGTTTAAAAATGTAATATTGGCCATAAGTGTTCAATGGGGTTTAATTCCAGAGACTGTGCTGACCAAATAAACATGTATATAAAAACATTTTTTATTATCCATATAGAAAAATATATATGTATTAATATGTTATTTTTATTGTACATTATAATTTAACTCAATATCAGTTTCATCAGACTAAAGTACTACCCAATCCTCATGTCCAATATTGCCCACTTTCATTTGTTTGTTTGTTTCTTTGTGTGTTTTCTGTGAGATTTGCATCCTTTCAAATTATTTTGTAGGAGTTGCCTTCTTACCGTCTGTAATGAATTCAAATTGTACTATTTAGCTAACTCAGAAGAGCTCATCGTGCGTTTCGTCAGGAATAAATGAATTATCATGCGTTTATCAAGTTAGAGGTCTATTTTTATGTGATCCAGTTTCATTAATTGTTTGATTGCACTTTGAACTTTGAACAGCCTTTCTGAAACATTTCACACGTTTTCAATTTTTACTTGAACATAATTCACTTAGAACTTCAATAATACAGAATTCAAAATTGTAATGATTTGTATAAACTAAAAGAATATACTTGTTTCACAATATGTTTCACCCAAAAATAAATAATATTTAAAATATACATAACTTCTAAGAGTATTTTAAAATAGAGTAGATAATAATTTTAAAACATAGATTTATATAAATTATTAATTTTTTTTAGTATTAGTATTCAGAAACGATTCTTGCTTTATGCACTGCGTCGACAGGGAGGACGAGTCGATGACTATGTCCTTTCATACGAGTCGATGACTATGTCCTTCCACACTATATCGTTCGATGCGAGCTCATGTGTCTGGAGACTCTCTCTTTTCGTCGTAAAAATGCAGATATTTTCTTCTTGTTTGATCTGTTATGTAATCGTATCGACGCTCCCAATTTGCTGTCACTTTTATATTTCAATGACCCGTTCAGAACGACTCGTTCACATGTCTTCTACGTTTGAGGAGGCATAGAGCTAATTATGGATTTGCTGATCATATAAATAGAATGTCTGAAGCTTTTAATGACATCGCTACTCACTTTGATTTCAATCTTTCTCGTGAAGCATTTCGGAGGATCACACGGTCTTTAAGTAAATCCTGAATTATATATAATAGTGGTACAAGTATGTGTATGTTACATAGCGAACCATACAACAGAAATCATCGTTTGGTAAAATTAGCACTGACATACTTGTTCGGTTTGTCATATTGTATTACGAGCTTGACAGAATATTCTATTGAGTCTTGAATGTTTTAATGTTTTTAAATTTTACATTGCTATGTTTGTTATTTGTTTTTTTTTTTATTTTATTTATTTGATTGTATTATTGTATATTATTTTTAGTTTCTATAATTGTGTTTTTTTCTATTTTTTTATTGTGTATACAATGACAATGTAATATTGAAAAGATTTAAAAAAGGTCAGTTGGGGAAATATGTCCCTGTTGACGTCACTTTTTAAAAAAAAAAGTAATCGAATAACTTGGTTTGATTAAAAATATAACATTTTGGGTAATTAGATTTGAATATTTGAACCTTCTGGATTTTGTGTAAGGGGATTTGGAATTGATGTTGAGTATTTTGTTTTTGAGGATTTCAAGTCTAATCCACATTTTCAAAACAATTTTGGACCGTATCTACTAAAATTACAGTTATTTACGTTTTTTCGTTGCAAATGGCCAGATTTGGGGAATGAGAAGTCATGGATTTTGCATCAATATAACGCACTATCTCATAACCATTGTAAACGAATTTTCACTTCGAGACAAACATGTTAAGTGAATAGAAGTCACATAAATGAATTCGCGTGAAAACTGAATTCGATTCCGAAAAATTATTTTAAATGATTGGAATATTGATTGGAATATTCCTTGTCATAAATATATTATTTCGGAAGAGATCTACTTTTATGGCGATAAAATATTTTTTAAACATACTTTATTTAGGCAAAAAAACTTGTTTAGCCATTCTAATTTAAAACCACTAGAATTCCAACAATACCGCCCAGAAAAGCCTCGACAATAATTAACCCTAATAACGCGAAAATTAATACATGTAGGTAGGTACATATACTTTAAACGGTACATTTAGTATACGATATTTAAAACATGCAGGCGTTACGCCAGCTCGAACGACAAGTTGTTTCACATTGCACATAATTCTGCGGAATGCATTTGTCCCGCGGACTCAACAATGCAACCACATTTATCATATTATATTTATATATGTGCATTACGCAAGAATTTCATTTGCGGCATCGAATAAAACCACTAGCAGTGAACCAAAACAACATTAAAAATAAAAAAAAAAACAAAATTTCAAAATAAAGCTAACAAATATTTCAAATACACAAACGCACACAAAGATACTCACACGCAATCATATATGTAACATATTTAATGCTAAAATAGTGCGCGCAGGTGGGCGGAATTCGTATGGCTTTGAAAGTATATCGAGAAATATAATTATTGTTATGCATAATACTTGTACCTCAATATAAATCAGGAATTTATTAATACAAGACAATGGTTTATTTATTGGATGGGAATTAGCATCTTTTTGAAAGAAAATCGGTTTCATGTAACCGTGTTTAACATTCATAATATCGTATAAAGTTTTTATTATTTATTTTATGTCATATAATTGATAAATATGACGGATATTATTTTCCTAGAAAACCTTAATTATAATTACTGTAAAATATTTATGTATATTATGTATTTATATATATTTATTTTGGAAAATTTATGTAAAAATATAAAATTTTGAAAATAAGTATTTTATATGTAAAGAGGTTCAGAGCAAATCACTGTTTTTTAATATATTTTATCTTATTCAGAGTGTGAATGAAATTTTAAATAAACCAATAAACTATGCCAATAAAAAATCAATATTAAACACAGTCATTTTCTTGCTTTTCAAAATCTGATTTCAATCATCTTTTTTTAAAATCTTGCTTTTCAAAATTTTACTATTCAAAATCTTGTTTTTCAAAACCTGTTTTACAATCCACGAATTTCATGTATATTTAAAACGTATTTTATTATTATCACCAAAATATACTTTTTTTATACAAATAAACAATCATTGTTGTACCGACTGATTCAAATTATAAATAGTTTAAATTATTCCATGGACTTATTTATAAAAACCATTTGAAGTACTCGATAATTTTAATAAAAAACCACTAAAGGTGTCACACAAACTTGAACAGAAGCCACTATAAAAAAGCACATTTTTCGAGCATAAGCACTTCGCAACACAATGTAAATAACTCTAAATATACGAAAAGTTACGTAATACCCGAAAACAAATATTTGCTATAACTCGTTTTAAAAGCACACACTCAAAACCTCATCCAATAGGACCTCCAGAACGTATAACAACCTATACCTGCCGCGGTGCTTAATTTCTATGATCTCATCGTAAACGGTAATACGTCAAATGTGAAATATCCATTTTTCGACAAATTCACATGAATTTGCATAACGAAAAATATAGTTTACGACTATATTATGCGGTCATAGATAAATAAAATCTAAGAACCTCTTTTGAACTTGTAAGCCGCTAGCGTGCCACTTGCAAAAAACATGACTTTTTTATTTGTCTGTCAAGTGCTGTGTTGAATACACAGATAAACATTCAATAATATATGTATAAACAAACATACTGTGTACACAAAAAAAACACATAAGACTGTATATAATATAAATAGTAAAATACATAAACACATATTGGAATTGAAATCGTCGCGTTAGTTTCCTCGTAAAATCGACAGTTCGTTGCCGGCTTTTGCTAAAAGAACACCTTTTTTGTGAATTTCAGATGTTTGCGGAAACGACGTCACCTTGCTGATTAAAAAAACAACTGTTACAGTGTCTTCGAAACATAACAATAAAAAAGCATTCAACCCACTGCCAGACTTTATGTGTCATGGACGTGTGTAGGTGTGCCACCTCTTTGAACTGCTAGAGAGAATATATTGTCGACCCTGTTTGCCTACGCTTCTGCCGACCACAGAATGGGCACCAAATCACCGGGCGGACCACAGCGGTGCCGTCTCATTCTGCAGCAATGTCTGGCCATACAGCTGAGCAAAGCTGTACATGCACCTGAGGACTTTTGGATGTACGATTCCGGCTACATGATCTTTCAGGTATGTTTGATGTTTTTTTTTAATGTTGTACTAAATGTCTAGGTTTAATCTTAAATTAAGTTGTACATTAATATATACATGACAAAATACGGTGTTAAGCTGTTGAATTGAGAAGATCATCGGATTTTTCTATTGGAATATTCAAACACGGTTTTTGTTCCTTATAGATTCGAAAACGAGTTAACAAACGGCATGACGGAAAAATAAATTAAAATTTAATTCAAATTAATAATTACATTTTATGTGGTTAAGGTATTTGTTTTGTTCCGTGTGAAGAATTGAACGAAATCGATAATAAAATAAAGAAAAGAGGACAATGACATGTTCAAACGCCGCGACAAAGAAGATACATATCAGTTTTTAATTACACGACATTTTGCTTGCAATACATTTACATTCTATAAATATTTTCTACTGACACGCTATCGGTTCCTCGGCGTCATTATGGATGATGACATGACTTATTTGTCCCTAATGGTTCAGCAAGTCTTGCCAGCAATTATAAAAAGATTTCAGCATTTTTTGATGACATTTAAGGCAATGATTATTACAGGAAGTGGAACTTTCCTTACTGTGAGGAAGAAAAGAAAAGCGTTTTTTTTTTCAATGTTTAATAGTTATGATAACTGATAACTAAAATATGAAAAAAAAAAATATAAAAAAAAAAAAATATACAAATACTCGAAATTGAGTAACATCGTCACCTGGCGGTCAACCTTATAATAATGTGAAGTATTCAGAAGAGTCTGAAAATAGACCAATAACGTGCGGATACGCGCAGCAACCATTAAATGTTGGAAATCATTTAGGGCGAACGTGTCTCAATCAATGCATTTACAAAACACCTAAATAAAAAATCGTTTGAAGTTTCATCAAAATCGATCGGGCTTTTGCAAATGAAAAGAGTGATTTCCAGCAAAACTTTTTTTTTATTTAGTTGTGAATATTCGTGGAATAATCGTGATTTAACATTTTTTTTTCTCTATTAAAATTTTCGTCACAAAATATTTTATACTAGACACCTCCCTTTATTTTTTTTAATTTCTAGCGATTTTCCAAAAAAAAAATATTCAGTGTTTAAATACTTTTGACTTCATAGATGGATAGAACATCGGTCAGCGGAAATTAATGAACACGTTTATTCCTCGACGGAGAGTCCGCAGTCTTTTGCTGTGTAACGCTTCCCATAAAAATTATCCATTTCTCAGCAAATTCCGTTAAAGATTTTAAATTCAGCGAGTTTGAACTAGATTATTTAATGTAACTATTTGATGTAAACGACAGTACAAGAATATTTTTTGTATCAAGATAAAAGTAAAAGGAACATAATTGTTGAACAATTAGCTGGGAATTTTTCCAATCGTAATACGTTTTTTCACATAAGCATAAAATAAGTAATATATATTTGAAACTAATTAAACATCTAACAGCACCCAAAAAAATAACAATAAATCTTATTAAATGCACTACATTTACTTTATTTCCAAAAGAAATAAATATAATGTTCTCAAAGCAACCCACAACAAACACTTAAATATCTCGTTAAAACAATGACGCACTTTGACCGCACATCTGGGTGCATCATTTACAAATAACCCCCCTAAGGGTAGAATCATTGAATCGATCTGTCCAAGAGTGCATATAAAACCAATATTTGGAAATAAACATCACAAATACTTATATAGTTTAGTGCTCAATTTCGTCTTCGTCACCCTGAAGCCCTTGCACATGCTATATGGATATAGTATATTGCATTGCGCTAACAAATTGTTGCAGGCTTATAGATTGCAGCACCCTCTTGGACTGTACTCATCGCCACCTCCCCTCTTGCCATATATCTGACAATTCGTTCCGTTATAGTATTATGACTAAGAAGACATACAACATATATATTTACTAATACATACATAAAGTAATCAAAAGCAACATCATAACAAAATAATACCAGAATTCGTCAGCAACAGAGGAAATACATCCAATTCGGTGCTACACACTTGACTCACTCAGAGCCGCCGGCCAGCCGCCCGCCCGCATCCAAAAAAAGACGAATGTACACCCTTCTAAAACGGTACAGTGAGGGCGCACGAATCGATAAATCAGACGAGAGATTTACGAGGGGTGCTGAGTCTGAGCGACATTGTAAAACGTTTCACTGTGCATATATATAAAGGAAAACGACGATTTTTCGTTATTCGAAAAAACTTTTGAAGTCTGATGTGAAATTGCTCATGTGTTCTATTTAATATATACCTATTTTGTATATACTTGAATCACTGCAGTTGACGTGTTTTATAAAAGCAGGTTACATTTAGTCAAAGTCATCTAAAAAAATTACTGGAGCAGAAATTCATAGTAATTGCGCCTGTTGCGATGACACCCAATTCCTTAAGGACAATTTATATAATTGTTTGTCATTGGTGCAGAATAATCTATGAGTGGGTTTCAAGAACGCCTATTTATCTACATTTCTTTGCCAATGCAATTTTCGTTAAAAATCAAAGCAACAATATAAATCACTTCGAAATGCATATAAACTCCTAAACTTTTTCTCCGAATATATATTCTTCATCTTGGCGGCACATTTTTAAAACGCGCCACTTTATTTAACCTAGACCCGCGTCGTTCTAGTCATGGCCAACATATAGAACAGTCTCGCCAAAACACAATTTTACATTTTAATGTACATACGAGTATATAAATATATACTATTTGACATATACAATTACATATAGTTACAGTCAATATGCGCATAATATCGAGCTTCAACTCGATCTGGGGATGCATTCTGAAAATAAATACAAAATAAATATATATTCAACGAGGATGCATGTTTCTCTGCCGGAACAAAAAGAAAATTGCACATAAAGAATTTCCGAAAATTTGGAATCACGCCAGAAAAACGCATGCTCTTTGCTGCATTTAGTTATATAACTTTTTATAAAGCATTTTTAGTGCACGAATTTAAATTTGTTGTGCCGTAAGTTTCATTTTAAATTACCAATGAATTCGGTATTTAATGTGTCTGTGGGATAAATTACGACTTACTTAACAACCAACTAGATGAGTAAAATGGTAGATTTAGAGTCTAGACTCCGAATAGAGAGTAACGACAGGAGGCACCCTATATATTATATATAGATAGACACGTGCGGCACCCACAAAACATTTGCATAATATTCAAATAAAGCGCTTCAGCACCCTTTTTCGAGAGCATATCAGCCGGAAAAGCGCCTAGCATTAACATGTCGGAGCAAAAGGATATATATAATATACATTTCGCACATATGTTTTAATTTGATTATCGTATATGCGGGGCTGAGCGTGCAATTGTGGTGTGTGTTTGACGTATCAGCGCCTTTCAGATTTTTTTAATTAGTTTATATATTTTATCACATCTGCACGAAGGGTAATTTTAATTAGTAAAATTGTTCTTAATTTATTATGTTTATTAGGATAATATTTTTGTTAATAACTATTAGTTTAAGTTTTATAATAAGTATGTAATATATCATCATTGGATTCTGTATTCCCTTGAGGGACATAGGGCCTGTGTGCGAAGCCGCACACCGGATTCATTGACTATTACGGGTTCACACGAGTGAACGAGTGATTTAAAGTGCTACATTCGAAAAACACTTCTGTCTGCCGACCGGGATTGAACCGGCGACCACCCACAAGCCAGCGCGTTAAACCATTCGGCTATGGCTAAGGTTATGTAATATATAAGTCTGTAATTATTTACTTATTGTAAATAGATTAATCTATATAAATAAGAAAAAAGCCTGCCTTCTAGAGGCTAAAATCTCAATGGAAATACAACAGCATCGCATTATTGGAAGTAACTAATTTTTTCTACTTATTTGTATGATTGCCTCAAACATAACATTTTGTCATGCAAAACTTTCGTTATTTATTACAAGTCCACGGGAAAACCCTTACTGACCGTTTTATTATTAAATATTAAAAAAAACTCATATGTTGACATCCACCTCTCATACAGATCATACATCTTCTGAAAGGGACTCCTACGACAAACTCCTACATCAGTCAGCATAGGAAGGAAGAGCAAAATTGCGCTCCTTAACTACTCACTCGGCGCAGATCATACAGAAGGAACTTCTTTATTAAGCTATTAGAATGCACTGCAAATCTTGGATTATATAGTATACCACCGAACCGTATTCCAAATATGATATTACGCTTTTTAGTGTTTTAGGCATTCTCTTTCGATAATATAATATAATATATAATGTATAACGGTGGCTACATCGTTTATAAACAGATTCAAAAAGGACTCCACTGACCAATTTTCACGTACGAACCCAGAAATGACGAGTGTATAAAAATCTCCCGCAACTTTCGAATGAGATAACTGTGACGTGATATATATCACAAGCTTTGCGAATATCCGTGTACAAGACATCTGTTTGCGAGACAGACTCAATCATATCAAACTGGTGAACTCTACCATATTTGTCGAAGTAGATAGACTGGTCATAAGTCGACAAGTCATCACATCGCTTGGACCCTAAGAGCTAAATTACGTGGTATATATAGTATATTTTAGAATTCAATCAAATTTTTAATCATTTTATTTAATCCAAAAATAATAATGTTACGCCTTGATGTCCGCTGAAGACCGAAAGAAGAGTTCTCGAAATCCGAGATTTCTAGCGATGCCAATTATTATCTGAAATCAAAATGGTTTTGATTTTACAATATTTACTAATTTTCTAAGAACATGAACCTCAATTCAAGTGAAAATAATAAAAATTAAACAAAATCAATTGTTATTTTTGGAGGCATGAATGAAACGAAAAGTAGTTGCGGCTAGAAAATCCCAGTCACGTTTTTTCCAAATTTTTCTTGCTAAAAAAAACTATAACTACCTGAATTCCGACCTGGTCTTCAGCCTGATGACCGCACGGTGCTAAGCTCATAAAATATAAACGAATGCACATTTCGCTTTGATTAATTGTTAAGCTAACAATGCAAAAAACACATTTTTTGAGTGTCCTAATGTGGTTACTCGAATTTTCATTTAATTTTTCATTACAATGAACTTATTCACACATAAGTTTTCCAAATGCGTCAAGTTTATTGCCTGCCTATTCTAAAAGTATATATAATCAACATATAATTAAAAAGGATGTTTTTTTTAGAGGTTAGGTTTTCAAGATGAAATAAAACGCATATAATTTAATGTTATGGCCAAGAATTT
>JANSTU010014131.1:0-14779 GCA_027564075.1 Bolitophila hybrida | reverse complement strand
TGTTAGAGCACAGTAGCTCCAATAGGAGTAGCACAGCACAAACAGAACATTAGCATGAGCTGACCACTCGTGTGAACACGTAATGGTCAACGAATCCGGTGTGCGGCATCGCACACTGGCCCTATGTCCCACAAGGGATTAAAGGATCCAATAGGAAAGAAACCGAAATGAATTAGTTAAGCTACGGTTAGGCGGTCAACCGGTTGACTCTCTGACGTCATTTTGGTGAACGCTAAACTCGTATGATCGTCATCTGTGTTTTCACACGTTGACAGCCTTGTATTTTTGATTAATCGATGTATCGCTGAAACCATCCTTTGCAATTTGCACTACAATATGAATAGAATGAAATAAGACAAAGCGTCATGCATGGTGGTAATATGTAAATGGTGAATGAATATTCAGATGAGTCGCCGCATTAAAATCCTTGAAGAAACCGGTGAAACGTAATATAAAAATGAACTATCAATGGTAAACAGGGGTTTCAACATTGACGACGATTTGGGATTTCGGCTGCAGGCAACAGCAGGTGGCTGATGAGCACGGGCAATATTCAGGTGGACGCTTGTGAGGTGCAGAATAAAAAAAATGCGCTTCGAAAAAGAGAATATATCCCTTAAAAAAAGATTGTCTGCTTTCGGCCAACTCGTGGAAAGAAATCTTCAATCTCTTCCGATGCAACTCTTAAGTCGTATAGTTCCTTATGGACGAGCATCTCAGCTCTCGGACATACTCAACCTCTCGTGCATCGTCGACCATATCAATTTCTTCTATTAAGATGGGATTGAAATTAACGACCCAAATATGTTTTTATTGGCTCGTTGATCGTTTTGCCATCAGATCAACTCAAGTTATAAGCACACGAAAGACAGTTTTTGGATATAAGGCTCTTGTCCCACCAAAGCTGCAGGCTTACTAAAAACATCACTAATGGTAACAAATTAATTCAATTCTAATTTTAATCGTTTAAATAAGTATAAAATATTAATTGGCTGGGAACCCTGTAAACAGGTTGGATTTATACAATAACATAATTATTTCTTTTCTGATATATGATTTCGGCGGTCAAATATATGTAGCAAAGAAAACGTACACACATGATGCCAAAAAACGTTTTCAATTATGCGTCGTGCACGGCTCAGACGATATTTAAACCCGCGACGAGGACGTAACAGGCAATTATATTCCAGGTAGTGGTTTCGGTTCAGGCAATTTCAGTCGCTCAGTTTCCAAAGCTTGACCAAATGTGCTGCGATTGAACACCCTGCCATTTGAGAATTTGCAATTGCGACGGACATAGACGTATAATAGTTTGTAGTGGGCATCAGCGACTCCCAACAACATGAAGCATCATAATATATGCGTGCATGTAAATAAGAATATAAGCAATAATTACATTTTTCTAATCATTAGAAGTTCATTTATTATTACCATTATAATTGTAGAATGTGCTGCTGGCATTGGGTGGTGCGACAATTACGACTTGTTTGACGTGCACTGCACCGATAAAATTTGGAAATTGCTAAGCCTCGTCAAATCGTCTCGCCTTTCATTCGTCATCGTTCTTAGGAATCTATCCACAAACATTTAAAAAATTTATTTCTTTATTTCATTTTGATTTTAATTCTCTAAACTCACACCTTTATAGTGAAGTCAGCGACCAGGACATTAAAAATTTCGTCAAGAACTGATTGTAATATATTATTGGCTACGAAATTCAAAACAGGTATTATTAATTATATATATATATATATATATAAAGAGATAATGCATAATACAATCTATAATAGTTTGTGTTTTTTTTACAAAAACACTACATTTTTTGCAGGCTAATAAAACATTCAAAAAAGTTTTCAACCGAGTACAGCAGACGGCAGAATAGCCAGTCGTCTACGCAGCGGAATCTACTCTTGCAACCCTCATATCTCAGTAAATTTCGAATCGACTTGAAATTTGAAGGACCTATTCTCAGATAGTTATACTTTAAAAATATGCAACACAAAAAATTCAAAGTTACAAGTGGGAGTAACTCCTTAAAACCAATAATACAATAAATAAAAAACACAAAAAAACAAAAACAATGCTACCTATTAATCATATTGCTTGGTTTTATAATTATTTTATGTTTGTGAATTCTAATTTTCAAAATAAAATTAATTACCAATGAAAAATCGTATTTTTTTCCTAACTTTTACAAAATTGATAAAAGTTAAAATCTCTAAACATTATTCAATTTTATGGAAATTTTGCATTTCACCATAACGTTAAATAAAATACTATTAAGAAACCTTTCTATGATATATTTTCAATTATTAGTAAATGTATGGTTTAATTATTTTTAAAAACATAAATTAAATATTTTAAATGCGAACAAATTCTAAATGTTCAGACAAACTTTGTATTTTCAGAAACTCATCTATTAGAAAGCAAAAAACTTAAAAGCTTCGTGCGGACACCCAGACGCTCATTCTGATCCTGACCGGAATTATTTACGGGGCAATATCTTACATATAACAGAATGTTCAGAGTTTGCATGTACCCTGTAAATCTCACCATTAAACCAAATTAAATATGTATAGGGTGTAAGCACAGGCACACAACACACATAAACACTCACACTCTTCAACATATTTGAGACCGCACCTGTTTTAACTATACACAGCACCGTTTCCATGCATTTGGCTATCGTGTGAGACTGAACCATGACCATTACTCTTGAACATAAACAGCCCTGCAACAAACATTTTTATTTTTACAGTTATATGCGCCAGATAAATTATGTACTCACCGACCGCTCCGCAGCATTTTTATCCGGAAAAATTGAATCTTTATGTGGCCTTTAGCTTTTATTAGCCAGAAATGTGTACGAGCGTGTGTGTGTGTGTGTGTGTTTGGTCCTTCGTCTGAATTTCCGCGTTTATAAAGTATATACATTTATACACCCACACAGACACGCACGCCAAATTATCCGTCTGGCAACGATAAATAATTTAGAGGCATTTTTATACTTCGAAAAATTAGTGTTCCTCGCCATTGCAAATGCGAGAAGCATGCTCTTTGCGCGTGTCTTTTATGATTATTTTTCTGAGTGTACATAAATGCGGCGCCGTGCATTCCAATGTGTCCTCACCCACATGTATTTCTACACACAGGAACATATTTATATTTTCGAGGCTTTCAGCGTAAATTGGAGTTTATAATATACATACATTTATGTACGCATATCTCGAGCTGATATTGTGCGCTCATATAAAATATGTAAGCTTCACCTTTGTATATATGAGTGTATGTATATGTATATGTGTATTTATGTGGGACAGAGGGTTTATGCTTTTTTCTGTCCGCTGCGTGCCAAACATCCGTTTCGATCCACTCACAAGCCAAACATTTTCTATTTGATTTTCTCTGCATGGTACGTAAAGTCCTCTATACATATACTAAATACACAAACACATGTATCCACGCCCGCCATATACGTCTGAATGTATTAACAAAAATACATATCCATATACGATGAAACGCGAGTTTACCTACGCGATGTACTCCTATTATTATATATACAGTTTTACACGAATATAAATAGAAAACCGGCCCGTAATTGCGGAATGTACTCGAAATGTATGTACATTATAACATTCATTTTCTATATGTATATCTAGATATTTGCATGGTACTCGTTTCTGTATATATGTTTTGGTATAATACACTCCGTGTATATACTTAAAATGTTTATTTTTATTCTAAATACACAGCGTCGCGTCGCGCTTAGTGGTAAAGAAACAGGCGGGAGGGAGAAAACATACCGGAACCGCGCCACCAGTATAGGCACCAGGATTTTACGACCATGTCTATTGATAAGTTTATAGTATTTTTATGGCTTGCCGCAGGAGCTGCATTCGCGTATTGTTTTTGCGGAGCCCAAGAATAGAGAGTGTAAGAGTGAGTGCAAAGGGTTGCCGCATTAAACACATGTTTGAGTATTTAAACGTCCGTTGCGCTGATGTTTACAAAACACGAAAATGGATAAACGATATATAAATATGTGTACTTCGTGCATGGGCGCTGTAACGATTAAAAATAATAATTGCAGCTTTTTGTAACATTCTATAAAGGGCAATTATTTGCTTATCGGAAATATATGGAAAAAAATAATATTTGTTTGAAGTTTTCGGTATTATATATTTGATCTTACTATATTATAAATGCTGTTAACTGTTAACTACTCCATGTCGTTTAATTTTAAGGTGGTCTCGTTAATGATTCATATATACATCTGATATAAATACAAGTATACTAAAGCTGTGGGTGGCAACGATAGGATAAAGGACAACGATTTGAAAAATGCTACGTCGAACATTGTTGCAGCCAGGACGACTGAGAACTTTGACAGATATGCTTAGATCAGCCAAGCTGGAAATAACAGCTATCCAGGAGGGACTATATATGTCTTCTACATACTACAGTGGTAAAAGTGTGGGTAGTGGAGGAGAATTCGGTACAGGGATTATGGGGGAGGGGACGGAAAGTCCGAAATGAGTGGTTCGATGAGTATAAGCTTGCACTCGAGTTAAAAAGTAAAGCACTTCAACAAACGGTTCAACGAGCAACTCGAGCCAAAATGGAGGATTACCGGCGAAAACGGGAAATCCAGCGAAAACTAGAAATACATGTGGCGAGGTTATTGCAGATGAAGAAAGGTTCTAAGCTCGATGGGCGGTGTACTTTATTAATTTGCTTAACCATTGTTCGGACTCGAAATAACACAAGTCTTTCTTATTACCAAACTGCACAACAATTAATCGCTAAACCATCACTAAAATAAGTTAAGGATGTAATTATCAAGCTCAATAATAATACATCGCCGAATAACTTTTTAAATATGGTGGAGGAGCATTTTGAATGTCGTTACAGGAGCTAATTGTGCACATTTGGGAAAAGGAAGAGCTTCCGGATGAGTGGTAAGAGTGACAAGATGGTGGCAACTATAGAAGAATAACTTTACTGAACATTGCATAAGAGGTATTTGCATAAGTTATTTATGCGGAGGACAACATTGGCGAGTATCAGTGTGGATTCCGTAGAGCCAACTGGTTACTATTAGTCAGATTATGGAAAAGAAAAAGAGTTCAATGTTGAATTATGAAATATGATAGCGTGCTTCGTAAAAAGCTTTGACTGATTATGACTGAATTTGGATTTCCCCAAAAGATGTACGGTCCTCAGTAAGAGTTAGTAGTAAACTCTCGGAATATTTTGAAACAACGGATTGACACACTAACAGTGCTCTTCAAGGTTGCTTTGGAGAAACTAGTGCGTAGCATTTCTGTTTCTGCTGAGTTGTTGGTATACTCCGATGACATAGCTGGTCGACAACTTTGTGTATCTTAAATCACAGGTCAATGGAAGCGGCAATATCGGAGAGGAAGTAAGAAGGAGAATTACATCTGGAAACAGGTTCATTGTAAGAAAGTCACAAGTCTGCAATTGTTGAATCATTTACTGCGGATGAATATTAATAAAATTAATAATTAATCTGGACAACTAATTGGAAGCGAAAGATTTGTGTGCGGTTATGGTGCCTTCGATGCGATTTTTGGTAAAAATGATAAGAAAATCATGTTTTTAATTTTATTTTTAAATTTTGTGATTAAATTATACAGAAAATAGGGTCAAAAAAAGCCTGCAGTCCATAATACCGATGCAATATTGAAGGCTAATATTATTTGCTGAAAAAGTTAATGGCACCGCTGGACTAGGGCTACACGATCAAGACCTTCCGACCTAAAATTGTATTCATCGCTCCAGAGAATCTGCTTCCAAAATGATAGCGTGTTTTTTACGACAATCGTTTTTGAATGATTTTTTGGAATCGTTGAAATTTATCGTACAATGCAGCCATGATGAAAAATCTCATGGAACCGACTCCGGACAGTCCGTTTGGGAATTGTCAGGCTGGATCTCTCCTACAGATCCACTAAGAAACAAATCATGCGTTTTCAATTAGTTGTCAACATTAATTATGTGTTTTATTAATTTACCCTTGATATAAAATGTACGAGCCCAGCGTATAATATATATCATTGTGTTGTGTTTTAAAAAGTTAATCTGATTTTAATTTTTTTATTAATATGTGATTTCGCCCAGCTGAGCCGGACTCAGTAAACCTTTTTTTGAGAAAACATAATGTATACATGCTATAAGAATACTCTTTACTTTACTTACTCTTTAATAGCAGGTGATATCTAATAAAATCTAAATGATTTGATCTATTTTGAAAAAGTTTCTGGTACAATAGATATATAAAAAAAAAAATAATAAAATAAATATGTAAATCTTTTTAACCAGATAATTTTGAAAATTAGAAATAAATGACACTTTGATATACACTTTATTCAAATAGACTCTTTCTTCCACTTATCTCGATAAAAAAATATATTCGACCTTGACCACAGATAATCGCATTTTATATCAACTTACTTATTCCTTTTGTTATGTAGGTATACTGTATACATATGTATAAAACGAAATTCAATCTTTAGTAGAGCTTTTGTATGATTTCTTCATAAGTTTCCTGCACCAAATATGTAATTACATAAATTGTTCACCTGTGTATTTCATATTACCCTCAATTGTAATGGGTTGATGTGAGTGTGTGTGCGCAAGAAATCGTGTCTATTTGCAACCTGTGCGCTAGGGCCACAAATCCTAAATCTCTTGACTATGTGTTTATATTATATATGTACTGTACTGTGTTAGTATATAGTATAAAGTATAGCTATGCTATTTATCTGAGGTGCGTCCGATATATACATTATACATACACAATTATTATATATACTTGCATCATAATATGCAGGTATACAGTTTACATAATATGTAGATATCTGTATATATATTATATATAGGTTATGTGATTTCCGCTAAGTTTTGGAAACGACGACGAAGGGTAATTTGTAAGCGCGCGATACCTACGTCCTACATACTATAAAATACATTATACATATATTAAATATATATACGCGAGGCTCCACATGCACCGCTATTCGTCGCGACGCTGCGGCGCCCCCATTTTGCAGGTCATTCCGTTGCCGACGCCACCGTAACAGTACACGATGGGCCCAACGGTTACCATTTCTATTGTTTTACATGCAATTGAACACATTTTGTGCATTTTCATAGTCGTGAACAAAATCTATAATGCGTCCACAGTGTGGCTAACGAATTTAAATTCAGCATATAATGAAAAGCGTTGTACCTGTTATTCAAATATAGATTGTAAAGGCTGCTATAAGAACATTGCTTTTTATTGTAAGTTGGATAGTTTCGGTTTGCAGGAGAATTTTAAATTCTTAGTCTGGAAGACAAATACTTTTGAATTAAGTGCGGTCGTTGCATTTTGAACGTTATTTTAATGGCAAAGCTTAACAAAGCTTTAAGGAAATAAAAAAACTAAAACTCAAAATTCGTGTAGACTAAAAATTTGTGGTGGTTTTCAATAAAATTTTGTCGGTTGCTACTGTCATCAAAGTTTAAACTTAATTTTTGAAAATATCAATTTAAAATAATAATAATTAATATAATAATAATAATAAACATATATAACAAAAATGTATAGACCTGAAGACATTTTGGCTGTTTGTACCAACTCTTTGCCTTAGGTCCGATTTAATTTATCTTTTTCTATATGATAGGTATTAACATAAAAAATAACCTCCCCTAAAATGCAATTTTCGGAAATTTTGTTTCAAACTTTGACTCCTTGTAAGTAAGTAAGAGCAACATCTTGTGCTTAATATAATTTCAACATTCATTTTGAAAGTAGTAGTATTATATTAGTATTTATTTGCAATCAGCTTTTTCGTTTTTCGTGCTTTTTTCTCGTTGGGATTACGTTTCCATAAAAACTGTTCAATCTGCAATTGAACAGGGTCATAAACATGAAGGCATAAACATTATAGGATACCTGTGCGACTATATAATTAGAAGACACTTGCATACAGATAAGGTCATAAACATGAAAATGCGCTAGGAACAAAAACTAGCCCGTCTTCAAACCAGAGTTACAATCGAAATGCCAACACGGTATATTGTTAACTCTCACGAGGCAGCTAGCCTTTTATTTTGTTCATGAGTGAGTGCTAAATATGATAAGGACAAAAATTTGTCGCGCAGATATTTTTCCATAATGGGACATATAAATCACATATTTTCCACCTACATTATAACGACTTATAATTAAACACATTTAGTTTGTTACTAGTTACTCCAGAAATCATTGTAATGTACTTTAATTAACATAAAAAGCTATGCAAAGCTTTTGTCCTAATACATATTTTGTCGGTCATATCAGCCACGAACTGACCCATCCAATATGAGTGTCAGGTATACTTATACATACATTTAATTCATATATGCAGTATATATATAAATATATACACAAACACATTTAAAATACATAATATCATGCCGTGCGAGAAAGCGTTGCCTCATCAGTGTTAATATGCAAAATTCCCGGCAAAACTATGGCAAAACATATTAAGTCCAACGCAACGTCGCGTCGCATCGCAGCCGGAGTTTGTGCGCCATGCCATACATAACGACCCCATAAACACGACGGTGCTATGTGAGCAAGAGAAAACCAACCCTTACTACCGTACATCCGTTCCGTGTGTATATCCACATATAAATATATGTGTGTGTGTGAGAGTGTCTGGGACATATATAGACCCAAGCCGGGCGCGCTCGAAAGAAATTAAAGCGATAAATTTTGCGCAGTTTTCTACCCGGAAACGAGTTTGGTATGTTTTAATAACAAGCTTGAGAATTTGTCGCCGTACAGTTATTTTATTATCGCAATGCTGCCATCTCTGAAGACAGCTAGCGCTAATACCTTTGCTCTGGATCAAAGACCTGCGGACAATGTTTACCTTTGCTATACACATATATGGAATCGAAGATATTTTTGTGTGTTGAAAAAAGAAATTGCTTCATTAATAATATAAATTTTCTAATCAAAATATTAGCAATTTTGTAAAGCTTCCGTAAAATTAAAAGCATTTGCTTTATATTATTGGTTGACATGACCCGCCGAATTTCAAATTCGTATTCTATGGATGCAAACTTCTAAAGTTGTTTTCGTATTATTGTAAATTCTAGATGCGTTTTCTCACTTCATGGACTATAAACATTACCACAAACGTAAAATATATGAATTGTCAACTCTGAAAGTAAAAAAAAAATGTATATGGCTTTTTTAATATCTTTCTAATGAGCCAGAAAAGATGGAAATAATATTAGTCGGTTTATCATTTTTTCCAGTTTATATAAACACAAAAAAATATAATTTTTTTGAAAAAATTGGCATACGTTTTCATAACTTTGGACCTCTGGTTCTTCGATTAGAATGAAGAAGAACTTAAGGAAACGAAGTATTGAATTATATTTTTTAGGCATGTTTGAAAGGTCAGATAAAATAAATGGCGTTAAGAGTTGACACTCACCGAATTACCGACCGAAAATATTATTTTTCTCTAAAAATGACATACATTAATATTTTATTTAATTTAATTTATTCATCATCTATTCATCAATTATTTTTGACTCTGAATCTTACCTTTCCAAAATGACCTCAACGAAATACAGAGGTTTTAACGTTCCAAAGTTACTATGTTGCGACCGCAAATCCGAAATTTGTATACGTTGTGCAAAATAAAGCAACATATAATTAGGTTTGGTGCTTGTTCTTTTAATGTATATATCTTGTATATATTGTGTTGGCTACGTTTCGCCGCTTTTTGGTTCACCGCCCACGGTTTGCCGCCTCTCGGTTCATCGTTTCACATTTTACCGCTTAAAGTTTCACCACTTCACGGTTTGTCGTTTTTTCATCGCCGTTTCACTGCCGTGCCCACCATGGGAGTCCCATTCGCGCGCAGGAAAGGTATGCTAATGGTGGACACGGCGATGAATCATAGTATAGTTGATTAATGTTTTTTAAATAATAATCTATTCCCAGAAATTGTATAACAAAAAAATTAATGCATATATTTAAACAAGTATTAACATTTTTAATAGATAGATTAGATTTTTGGCCTAATATTGGTACAACATTAACATCTGTAATGACGCAAATGGTCATCAATTGACACCCAGCTAACCGTATCAAATAATAAGGAAATAATAAATTAAAAAATATATATCTATAAAATATGCAGAAAAATAATTAATTAATTAAATCCAATATTTAATTAATATTAGTTAAGTTGAAATTATTTGCAAAATCACTCAAAATTTTGTGATCTGTCATAAATATCTTATTTTCTAAAATTTTTCTGATTCTTTTATTTTTAATTTTTTTTTCAGTCAAACAAGGTGGCATCTCCATTTCGGTTTTCTGAACAACAATACGCATGTGTAAATATTATTTTTGAAGAACTTTCATTATTTCTTATACACCTGCATGTTTGTGATTAACAACAACTTGTAAACGACAATGCCAAGCTTCAAGATTGTTCTGTGTTGTTGGCACAAACATTTCAATTTGATCTGAAACACTCCAAAAAGTTGGCGAATATGGTGGTTTCGTCGATGTTAATTCAATATAATGCGGCATCTTTGCAAAGTGTTGTAAATATAGATTAGTATGCATTTGAAACTTTAGATGGATTAAACTGTTCTCCAAATAAACTGCCCAAAGTGAAAGTAGCATCCTTTAAATTTTGCTTCTTTATTCCTATTCCTATTCTTATTTTTATATGTTTAATGCATTAGTATAATTTCAAGAATACATTTTTTTTCTTTTAAAAAATCATCTTTATATACTTTTGGTATTTTATTGTATGGTAACTTTAATTTAAAATATTTCTAACAATAAAGGTTTCTAAAAATTTACATTGTATCGTAACTTTAATTTGAAACATTCCACACAATACTGAAGAGCTAATAATCGTTAATTTTAATAAAATTATGATTTTTTTTGTATTGTTAAAAAACATTTTAATAATCGCGAAATCTGTGTTAATTTTAAAAGAACCGGAAAACTTTAAATTTGTTTCAAATAAATTACTATACGATTAATTCTCATTGGATCCTTGTGAGACATAGGGCCAGTGTGCGATGCCGCACACCGGATCAGGTCATGCTAATATGCTGTTTGTGCTGTGCTACTCCTATTGGAGCTACTGTGCTCTAGCACTAACAACACATCCCCGATGGTTAGAAGTCTTAATTTGTCCTGACGCGACTCTAACAACTTTGCAGTGCAAATGCGCATATTTATTTTTTTGAGATATCTCTATGCACCGAGATCTATCTTGCTATTTTATATTCGGAATCGCCCACCAAAAAAAAAATCATCAAAGAGTCAATTGCATAGCATTTGGCTATGTCCTATTTCTATTGTTCGAAAGAGCTTATCTTACAATGTTACAACGTTTTCTCTTTAAAAGCATGTATAAGTATAACTAATGCAAGTTAATCCGAATTCAACGAGCCATACATTTATCGTATCTCAACAACAACACAGCTTACAACTACGTTTTAAATTAATAAACTATTCTTAAACTAACCTATAGTTCAAACATAAATAAGTTAGTATATGCAGTCATTGCCTGCACCTATTC
Source organism: Bolitophila hybrida (assembly GCA_027564075.1). Taxonomy (NCBI): domain Eukaryota; kingdom Metazoa; phylum Arthropoda; class Insecta; order Diptera; family Mycetophilidae; genus Bolitophila; species Bolitophila hybrida. The sequence continues at coordinate 3,158 of JANSTU010014131.1, read as the reverse complement.
ATCATTTCACGTTGTTATGATACTTATTTACGTATTTGTCGCATTATACCATCCAACGATTTTCGAGTTCAAACTTAAAAAAAAATACAGACACAGACGGAAATGAAACTTTTGCTTGGTCTCTCAAGTTTTCCGGTGGCAGCGAAGCCAGCGCCTGCAACACTTTTTGGGCGGCAGGGCGACGATGTAAATTAAAGAGGATTACTCAAATGTTCGCTTTTCCTACATACTTTCAAATATGTATGTATACAATTATAACTGTATACACTTTCCGTCGTTTCTATATACCTGTATGCAAGTATATCATTTAGTTTCACTTAAGTACAGCATAAATATACGCTTTAATTTGAATATACACACATACAAATACTCAGCAATATATAATTATGTCTATAAATAACATATAGAAAGTCTGAGAGTTTATGTAGGAAACTCTTATGTACAAAGTCAAGGTATAACTTTAAGACTTTACACTGCGAAGTGTCGCTCCGAAGTATCCTAGTGCTTATTGGGGAATATTTTCGAGAGCTATAGATTGTTTATGTATGCTAGAAAGGGATGCATTATAATTATAGAATGCTTAAATGTATAGAAGATACCTAACGAGCAAATATGTTTAAGTACTTATGAGTTTCGCAACCGATAAATTAAAATAAATTATTATTATAGATTCAAGCATAAATTATGTGCACACGAGAAAGGCCTTGCTTGCATCGCAACGTAGCTTAGTATTTAGTTTTATATTGAATCGCATTTTATAAAAATAAATAAATAATAAAAAATAAATAAATTAAAATGTTTTTTTTTGTTTATAAATATTTATCTTAAAATGTATCTCCTCCGTCGTAGGGTGATCCATATGATGAACATTTAAAGGACTTGATCTCTATCTTTTGCGATATCTCAAATAGAAAAAAAATCAATAACTTGATTTTATATAACCGCAAATGTGGTGATAAATACTGTTTTGAAAATAATTTTTAAATACCTCATTAATTTTAACATTTTGCCAGATTAAAATGAATAATCAATACAGCTGCCAAAATCTGAATTGTCTTCGCATTACAATTGATTCTATACTATTTCATAATATGTGTCTACATATTATATATAGATTAAAAGATGAATAAAAATATCAGATTTGTATTTAAGGTAATCCTTGCTTATCACTCATTTCCTTTCTTATATATGTTATACGAATTTATTATATAATCCAATAATGTCATCAAGGTCAAATAATCTCAGAATATAAAAGGCATAACGACATAACATATGATTACATAAGACATTATCGCTGTAAGCGAAAGTAATCTCACGCAACATACTCGCATACAAAACATAAATCCGCATATTATACACTAATCATGTATCCACACACACATAAGACATTTTATATAAAATCTAATAAACACGCAGTATATATACTATGTGTCTGTTTTGTAGTGTATATCTTTTCATCGGTGTATACATTTTCAGAAAACACCCAAACACAGTGTATAAATATAAAAATGTCCATCAAACAACAAATTATGATATGCGGGCGGAATGCCATGGATGGATTTCCAGGCACGTTCCCAGCAAATGGCTGCCATTACGTTCGAAAAAGTATTGTAAATGACTAAAAATAAATGAGAAAATGGTAATGGATAGGATTTAATCGACACGTGGTCTCGGCACGCCAGCTTCGATGGGCCGGGCACAAGTAGCGGCGATGGTTGCGGCTGGTGTATACATATGCGATCGTAAGGAACGTATGAGCCCTGTGTTCAAAGGTTTGATTTTTGAAATCGCGAGCTTATGATGTAATGAAATGCCAGCACGTGATCGAGTTCAACAAAAGCGCAGATTTTTTACCAGTTTTCGGTGTTATATGTGTGCTAGTGAGGTTATGGGCTGCGTGCGAACGATTTTGGGAAAGTGTATTTCTGGAATGCCTTTATGCATAGAAAAGCACATTTTAAAAATGTTGCTATTATGAGAATGTTGAAATAATAATGATATTAAGTTTTATTTTGATTGTACATATGTGAATGCTTTCTTTCAATAAAGTGTTGCTAACTTTTGCATTTTTATACACTTTACGTTTACCCCTTTTTGGAATAACTATTAAACTGCAGAATATCAGACGGAATGTGTCATCAAAAACAGCTAATCGACTTACACCACTGATGCGAGAGAAGTCAACATGCAAAGCGAAAAATGAACTTAATAAAATCTGTCTAATGTTTCGTTTTTACTTCATTTTCCTTCCTTCAGGTTCCTCTTGCTTTGAATAGCCAATGTTTGAAATATGCGGATGATGTATAATGTATAATAAAATGTATAATGAAGCATTAATAAAATTCCAAATGAATCACTCATTAAACGTTCTTATTACCATCACCCAATCGTCCGGCAAGTAATTTATTTAATTGAGATAGACAACGATTAACAACAATAATTTATGATTCAAACACATGAATCACAATTATTGGCAGAACAAAAATATTAAATATATACAGATAAATGAAAATGCAATTATACAATATTAAATCGTTTTCAGGTATCTAGTGTGCTTTAAAGATAGATGTACAATGGCACAGACTCGTTGGCGGTACACTAATTTTCGACGTTTTTCCACGTTCCACATGTGCAGATGAAATAAGTGCCTTTTTTCAAACTTCATCACTATGTAGCAATTCACAAATTAAAGTTTACTTTACTTCATCAAAATTATCCATATACTGCGCTATATTTTTTTGTTATATTTTTTTGCGTATAATTTCGAGAAATATTTGGAAACATTATTGTCTCGCTTTGAATACGAAAAAAATCGAGTATATCAGGAAATGGATCGGATTTCTGATAGTTTAAATTCTGGTTTGTCAGCTACTGCGGCTATGACAATTGTTGAAGGCCTGTTATAGCATTTGCGCAATTTTCGAAACCTACATTTAAAATAAAAACACATACATTTTTTTTAAATTATAATAAAAATTCATATTTATACTAGCTGATCCGGAAAACATCGTTTTGCTCAAAATAGATTTTTTGATTGAATAAATTTCGAGCATTCACAATTCCACCCGAAATTTGAGTTTTTGATCGAAAATTAGGGAGGTCTGCCGGCCGGGATTGAACCGGTGCAATCCCGGCCGGCAGACCGAAATGTTTTTCGA
>JANSTU010014120.1:0-14783 GCA_027564075.1 Bolitophila hybrida | reverse complement strand
TTTACGTATCTGAAGATGTTGTTAGTAGTAGTTCAGCACTTTCACCACGGCTTCTAGAATACTCTGATACCGTTGACTAAGGTTCCGTTCAATTCAGCATGCAAGATATTGTTAATGCCCTTTTTTTAATATTGATGTAAATAAAGGAAGAGGTCCAGACGACATAGCTTATATAGTGCTGCAAAAATATGCTTTGACACTCGGGGTTCCACTACTCTTTCTTTTTAATGGCTCTCTTGCAACAGGCATTTTCCCAAGCCGATGGAAGGTGTCATACATTACAACTATTTTAAATCTGGATGGGATGCGCACGGAATTTTGTTCATCGACTATCTTGAGAATGGAAGAAAAATCAACAGCGAATACTACATGGCATTATTAGTGCGTTTGAAGGAAGAAATTGCACGAATTGAGCTTCGAATTTCTTCCGCGTTCATCGCATTCTCCAGATTTGGCTCCCAGCAACTACTACCTGTTCGCAGACCTGAAAAAAATGCTCGCCGTTAAGAAATTTGCCTCGAGTGAAGAGGTGATCGTTTAAACTGAAGCTTATTTTGAGGCCAAATACAAATCGTTTTACAAAAAGGTGTCGAAATGCTAGAGCGGCGTTGGAATGATTTTATCACTCTTGAAGGAATTTATGTTGATGAATTAGATCGAATTTTGCCAAAAAAATGTGTTTTTCTTAGTTATCCTACGGACTTATTGAGTGATGTGTTATTTCATCCAGTTGTTAAACAATCAACATTTAGAATTTTTATTTTAAATTCTGATTTTTCAAAAAAAAAATGCATATTATATATATTTTTTTTTAATATTTTTCACTCTATTTTAATTGACTGTACGAAGCATCTAAGTGAATGATGCAAAAGTAATTATAAGTTCCACACAATCTTACGCATTCGCTATTCGCCACTTAGGCCCAACCTCTTACCACCGGCAAATGCGCGTATTGCATATCTGCCAAAGTCAGTCCCAGATGCAATGTAAGCACCTCACTTCTCTGCGTATACGCGCACAGAACAAAACACAAAAAACAGTGTTTGTTCAAATGTTTGCTCAGTGAGAGCATGTTTGTCGCTGTGCGTGTTCCGTTCATGATTCATGAAACCTTTATTATGATTGCATACAAACACATATGTTTATGCTCATGCGTCATGCTAAACCACGTGTTGTGTCGTTTGCTATTGAACACACAAGTTACAACACACAGCAGTGCTCAGTGCAATATGAATTTCCCCTGACTCCGAAAATAATGCTGGCCGAGAGAGTGAGAGAGCGTGAGAGCAACGTTTCGTAAGATTTTCAAATTGAGAGCGACGAGAAGATCATAACAAACTCTGTCTCGAGATTTTTTCCGTTTTACATTCAGTTTGTTTGCGACCGTCGCGGGACGGGTTTACATACGTGTACCGTACGGAAATGGAAAATGCGTGAATCGTGTATATCGTTAATTTCGTAAAATCCTTTGGTGTGTACTATCAAAATATAACGGAATTTGTTGTGTAAAACAAATGTGTTAGAAGAAAAACTTCTATTGAATTTGGTGTATAATATTTAATATAATATAAAGATTTTTCCAGATAATATGGGAAAATAAAAGTGATCCTGGTGCAAGTTTTAATGACAAAAATTGTAATTGTTACGTGTGTTTGTTTGTTCTTCGTCCTGCTTTAAGAAAAATACTTTGAAACGAGAACAATTGCCGCAAAAGGATAGAGTCCTGGTCGGTGCGCTCATATTATATAGGAGTTATATAATAAGCCGGTGGGATTAAAGTGAGCCCTCTACACAGCGGATTACAAAAAAGGATTACACCGATAATTACGACAACATTTTCAATTTATTATATGGTGAGCATAATGTTAAGTGGACTTTTTAATATTAAATTTTATTAAATGCGGCTGTGTTAAAAGATATAATGAAAAAAGCCGATGAGCTGGTTTTATTGGGAATTTGCAGAGATGTTTAATTATAAGAAATGTGTGCTTGTGCTCGATGATATTTATTACATTTTGATTAATAATTTATGTGGATATCGGGCACGATTGACAGCGGTTTTTGTGTGAGGTATTTTTGAAGATTTTATAAGCGTTTCTGAAAATTATAATTATTATTGAAATTTTATACAAAGTTATTGATGCCCAGATATGCTTTGGAATGAACTATAGTTAAATCCCATACAAATTTGTATGAACATTAAATTTTTGATGATTTTTTTTTTCGAATGTTTTTAAATATTAGGATCGATTAAAATATAAATTATAAATCAATTTAAAACTTCTCAATCTATTTATTTTTTTAATTTACTTAATTAATTCAAGTTTACGTTTACACCCTTTTATATTATTTTTTATAGAAACTTATTTTTTTCTTATATTATAATTAATTATTTAATAAATCATAAGTCTTTTTTATATAATGAATGTACAATACGAATTTACTATACAATGTCCAACAAAATATACGCAATTTAAATTACATGGATATTTCTGAGTTTTGTTCTTGTAATAGAAATGATTTTTATTTTATTTTCAAAAATATCTTATACAAGAAACGCTTATTAGAATTCGTCATTAGAGTTAAAAAATACACGTCAAAAAAAATAATTTTCGTTGTAAGCGTTATCACAAATATTTTATGTTTTCTCGTTACTCGCATATTTAATAATAATTGATTATTTTATTACTCTCACATAAGTTATTTAAGTTCTCCACAACAACAAAAACTTAGTTAAAGTCAATCATATTTATGTGGTAACACAAGTCTAGCAGCATAAATAGCCTAACTTTGACGATTTATATTAGGAGTATGAAAAAAAAAATATTTTAATTTTTATATAAATTGGAGGTGGTTTTACAAAAGGAAAATCTTATTTGTAACAGGACTTCACGGAAAGACGGGTTTTGCGTAAATAATTAGACCAATAAACATACTATACTGGCTATTGAACTATATAACATTATTAATGGTGTTCAAGATGTGCTTCCTCTGTGTTAGAAAACATTGTTTTTTTGTAAATATACATTTTTAAAACATAACTATGAACGAATCGTTTACACGACAGTTATACAGACTCACCGTAAAACAGTACAAAAGTGATGAATCAGAGCGCACGGTGCAAGATAGTGAAAGAAATAAGAAAACTTATGTTTTTGTTTGCAAAAAAAAATCGTCAGAAAATTTTAAGAAACAAATTTGTTCTCATTATTTTGAATAACAATAATTTCGAATCATCTTCAGTTTTATCCAAGTTCAGAGTTATTACGGCAAGGCCAAAATTACGATTTATAATGAAACAAATATTGATATATCAATAATGATTATTACAAGGAATAAGTAATTATATTAAATGAGCAATTAAATTTCCGCTATATAGTTAAAAAAAATTATCACAAAAAGCTAGTTTAAATCATACAATTTATTGGTGGGATTATCATACCAAACATTGGCTTTGAGCTGTTTAAGATTGCGTGTATAAATGACATAATTTTTTTTCTTTTAGGACATTTTTCTCGCAAAATAAATTTCTTAGGCATTTCGTTATGGTTTGGGCACGACCATTCCAATGTTCAAAAAATAAGGACCTTTGATTTTATGAGTTGTAATTCCGCACCGTTTTGGCCCGAAATCTGAAATATTGTTAATTTACGAACCTTCTCAAAAGTAAGTGCTATCATAAAATTTAGCAATCAATTATGGTAATTTTCCGATTCAATAAGAATTGCATTTCTCTATAATCTGATCGTAACACATTGTGCCCAGGATGCAATTCTTTTGCTTCAATTGAAGTTGGTATCGATTCAAAATTATATCAATCTTCAAAATTCGGAAAGTTGGAGTTGGACAGAACACACTTTCCCTGATCGCGAGGTTTCCCATACAGCGCTGGTTTTGGAGTTTACCAGTATAAGAGTTTTATAAGCAACTCAGCCATCATACTCCTCAAATCTAGCTATAAAAGCACAGATTGTTGGCCTTAATGTAGCTGTTCTAATACCATAAAAAATCTATATGATCTTTAAGTTCTTAACACAAATGTAGAATCAATTTTAGTTCATCGTTTATTTGTATTAATAAAATACAAAACTTCACACATTTTTAACAAATATAATAAAAATATTAATAAAGTTAACAATTTCAAACTCATATACATTTCAAAATTCTTCTTTTAGAATACAATTCGTTAATCTTAAATTCATTTTAAAAAAATTACAATTTTTAAACTAGTAAACTAACAAAAATTATTAATTTAAATAAAGAATTATTTTAAATAGTTTTGCAGTTCAGCATTCAAACAACGAATTTAAGCTGAAACATTTTGAAGCTTATTATTATAATTATAGAAAATCCGTAATATAATAATTCTTCTAATCATCTGAGATTCTTATATACTTTTTTCTATGTATTTTAGAGCGTGTAGTTAGATTCCAAAGATGCCAACACGTTTTTTAGTTCTTTTTTAAGATTTTTTCTTTCATATATCCATCAATTTTTATTCGATGTACATAAATTGTACATTTTTGTTTTCTTTCGGTATTGTTAATGCAGAACGGATTTTGTCACCTTTTTTAAAAAATAATTATATATTTCTTTAACGAACATTTTATGTAGACATTAATTTGCTCAAATCGAAGAAAGATTGTTTTTCAAAAATGTATGTAAAATGGTAGTCTCTAAATTTGTAAATAGGTTAGATGACTAAGTGACATTTAAAAAATTCGGAAAAAACAATTTTTTTACTTTGATTTATGCATAGATATGAGCAAATAACCAATAAAAGCCAAAAACATTTTTTTTGGAAATCTCGTAAACATTTGAAAAACAAAACTGAATTTCGGAATTTTTGGATTCCAATCTTGAGTAATAAAGGGATTCCGCATAAATCTGTGTGCCAAAATGATATAATAATAATGTACCTAATGTCACAAAATTGACAAAAAAGATTATAGAAAACTCATCATCATCAATAAATTTAGTAGAAATCCGAAATATCAATTCTGTTGGTAAAATATTTCAAGTGTTTTCATTCTAAACATTTTTAAAAAGTTCCATAAAATAGAAATTATTTTAAAAATTATTGAACATTTAATGACTAATAAAGATTTTTTTTAAAAGAGTCAAGAAACATCAAAGAAATCTTTAAATTTATCAAAACATTTAAAAAAATATAAAATATTGGTCTAGTCTCTATTTTTGTATCTAAGTATCTAGATATGTCTATCTATCTAGATATATTTATTTTGATAGCGACAAAGTGTGTCTATAATTTATTGAAATAATCTTTCTCATCATCTTAATAAATAAACATGAAAAATGTTCCAATTTTATGTTGTCAAACAAGCTATTTATAATTTATAATATCTATATATATGTATTTGGTATAAAATATGTTTTTTTAATATGCTGTATATCTAGACGAAAATAAAAATACGAAATTATATACAAAACATATTCTATCATTTAAACCTATTATTCAATATTTCTGTAAGAAACATATTCCCAGACAATTACAATCGATTTCCTCTCTATCTATATCGACACCAAAACACTTTGCATTTCCACATATTGATTGTGTCCATAAATCGATGATCTACCACGATCGCTTCAAAATTTATTAGTCTGCGATCTCTTCACTTTTTCTAAAATGGTTAGCCTGTGATAGTTTCCGTGCCGCCTCACCACACAATCCCCATAATATTATATAATAGTGTACAATTCATATACAATATATAAAATTATTTATAGGTACTATTTACTATATATAGCTTACATTATAATGTTTCGGAATATTTTAATATTTTTCCGCCCGTAAACATCTTGCTTATGAAGTCGGGAGCACCGCATGACGCCCGACCATTATAAAAATACGCGATCCACTCTTATAAGAAATATGTTGTACATCAGACACACATATACACTGACACGAAATATGTTTTCCGCACTTTATAATAACTCTTCGTCATTTCACCACAAGTCAGAGAGTTCGGGTGGGGATCGCTTTGAGAATTTATATAATATTCTTTGTATGAAAATACCGAATTTGCATATATTGCTCAAAGGCTCGTTAGAGACAACGATGACTAAGAATCGGGTAAATATACGGTGTGCTAAAAGTACGGTGGCGTCGGTGGCGGGCGCCTTTTCAAATTATAAATTATCCATGTTTTGTTGTTGTGTACTATATTAATTCACGCACTTTTCATGTACTCATTGTCTTGTAAGCGCATGCACAAGCTATAATAAAACCATCAGTTTATGCGTTTCACGCAAATGCATGCGATGATATTTTCGGACGAAGAGACGGGGCCGCGTGCGTCCTTTGTTTGGCGGCACATTACAAATTCAACGCACATTTTTAATTTCTTCTTATAGCCGACGCCGATTTCTTAATACCGCGCCAAGCCACTATATACATAACATTATATATATATATATATACATAAAAAAAATGTGTTTGAAATGTGTGTGCGCGCGTATCAAGTTGATTTTCGCAATTACTCCAATGCACTTGACATTTTTATCGACAAAAAGTTCATAAAAACGTCTTCATTTAAAGATGATCCTGTGTCGTCGAGTCACGAACTCCACTCAGCTCAAAGATATTAATTTAATGCATCGCATTTCTCATTTGCTCTTTATTTAACGGTCGACGGACGCTTGCGCTCTGCCGTAATTCTGACTAATCGCATGCAATTATGCATGTATTCAAAATGTATATATTATAAATATACATATATATATATATATGTTATGTAGACAGACACACAATATCTTAAGAATGCGTATTTATTTCGAGAGGCCATAAATTATCGGACGCATCCTAAGGCCTTCGTCCCTTGTGCAATGCGCGTTCGCTTGCATTGACTTGCATGCGCACCCTGATCGAAATACTCTCACACACACATACACATTTAAACATACTTACTCACTCACACCAGAGACAAGAAGTTCGTTTAACTCATTTATCTTGTACATAATATTGAATATTGGAAAAACGTATGTCCGCACCTTCGCGAGAAAATAATAATATGGAATGTGTCCTTTAACGGATATGAAAAGGGATTTTTGTATGTTGTTGATTGACTGATAATTTAGACACTGCATTTTGTCTGATTTTGGTTTTGTTTTTGTTTGTCTATCTATAATATTTATGACTGTATTAAAATAGAGTTTCATTTCACTGGAAATATTACACTCAAAAGGCTAAAGCCAAATAAAACAATGTAATTTCATAAACAAAAAATTTAACTTATGTATGTCACTAGAAATGCTCTTTTTCATTCTGTAAGGACCCATAAACAATAATGGCCATGTAGCTCGTTTTATGTAACATTCAGACCTAACGACTATAATCATTGTAATCATTGTAATGGTGTTATAGAAATTAATAATATCCTCATTCAAACTTAATATTTCTGAGATTTCATTTGCACCTAGTACATGAAGGTCCTTCATTTTATTGAAGCGCAAGGATTTAAGGATATGTTGTTGATGATTTAACAACAATCGACCGTCTAGTTTCTCGGATTCAAATATTATCGATTTCAAAGAATTGGAACAAAAAGTAAAACACATTTTTTAGTTTTAAACTTTACAGGCTTCTCGTTTAATCTATTAACTAAAAGAAAACCAAAATCATATAATTATTTTAATTATATTTTATGGGAGTGTTTCGTGACCTTTTATAAGTCCTATTTTTTGATGACAATTCATCATGGAAATAGCTATGCAAATTGATGAAAAATGTAAAAGATTTTTCCGTAGTTTATATGACAACTATTGTTGTTAGGACGGGAGAGAAACTATATTATAGGTTACCAAAAAATATATCTGCCGTGTTATTTAAAACAGAAAAAAATTAAACAAAATAATTTAAAAATAAAAATGAATTGAGGGTGGGCGCCAAATGGTTAACTCTTGGAAATGACCAAAAAATTAGGGATGACTTTTATCTTTTTAAAAAGGATGAATTACACCTTTAAAGGTATTGATTTCAGTATTAATAAGGGAGCCATTTTAAGTACTTTAACTGGAAATGGATTTCTTGGTTTCAAGTGAAATTATTCGTCTTTAATTCTTATTTTTTAGAGATGAATTTCATATCTTTATATTACATCAAGTAATCGCAAGTCGACAGTCGCAAGTTCGGGGCTCACGGTGGAACAATTTTTTTGTTAAATAGTATCAATTGGATTAGAATTAAGGTATCAGCAATGTCCATTAAATATAGAATTTACTACTCCAATTTCCAAATATTTTTTTATATTTATCATTATTATTTTATTTCGTTTTACGTTCTATTTTAGCTATGATGTTTATCACATTTATCAGATGATATTCTTCCTATTGAATATGAATGTCATACCTTTTAGATCTGAAAATAAGTGGTCGAATATCATTCCTTAAATGAATGTCGAAAAGAAAAGTCGTCATTTAAATGTGAATTAATTTTTTTAACGCAAAAATGGCATAGTTCTGCGTCATTAAACTGCATAAATTGAATGACGTCGAATGAGTTTCATACCTAAATGACAAATAAAATGATATGATAAGTCAGATTGTTGTTGGTTGTGCTCTATGACCATTTAATGTGGCTCGTATCATATATTAGTGCCTTTCATAACAAGCGATCTTACAGAATAAAAAAGTGAAAGTGAAAAATGCAAAACAGTGGTTTTGCATTCAGGAAAAGCTGGTTTTAAAAGGTCCATTGACGCTCGACGCATGTACCCTTTACAAATGTTTTTACAGGACGTTTTTTGCTACTCAAAGCCAGCTGTTTAGTGCATATCTTATCCCGATAGAGTTTTGGTCAGTTTTATAGAATCTTACTTGCTCTACTTAAAACTCCAAAACTGTAAATCCTTAAAAAGCAGTTACGGTGAGTTGCGGTCGATAAATGGACGAGCTGACTTCAGTCTGGCTGGAAGCCAAATGTAGGTCATAGTACAAATTATTTATTACCACACTGACAAAGTTATTGAAATTAAACAATAAAAAAACTTTCTTCTTTTTCATGTCAAATAAGAAAACAAATATATTTTATTGGTAAACAATTTGATTTTATTTAGTTTATTAATTTGTGATTTTTTAGAATCGATTTGAGCCAATATTTGAAGAGATCTAGAACATCTATTTGCATATATATTAAATTAAAATTAAATACTTCAATATGTTATGGGATTTTTTTGGAAAGCAAAATTTTCCTCACGGCTAGGGCCCAAAAGTTGCAAAATAAGAAATGTTGGCGTTTTTTGTTTTTTTCGACGTTTGTCGCCTTGGAAAGATTTGGAGATATATTTTGAATTTGAATGTTCTATAAAGTTGTAAAATTTTTTATTTTAATTAAAAAAGCTCTATTTAAATTTAAAAAAATATGGTTTACAGTAAAAAAATAAAATGTTTTTTTTTGTATTATTTTGTTGAAAGAATCAAAATTGATAATTTTAAGATTTTATAATAATTTTACAGTGAAAATATTGGCAGTTTTCCTTTTTTCTCAAAAAAAATAAATTTTTATTTTACAACTTTTGAGCCAAACTCGTTAACGAAAATTCCAAATTTAAAAATCGACCCACTCTAATACACATATCTATAACCATAAAATAAAATTTTCCATTAAATCTGGGTGACAATAACCATAGTATCGCCCTATAAAATTGCTTGCAAATCGGTGCCTGACCGCATTCGCAATATTATTTTATGGGTTATCACTTTTATAGAAAAACATAACCATTTAGACAATCAGATCAAGTTTTATTTCAATTCATTTGTTTGTATCACGTAATATCGGCTAAAAGTTTATTTATATTTATTTGTTTCTGGCCACTGTATGTAAATTTTCGATAATTTAAAATTAGTTGTCATTGATATGTATAGCCTGAAATAATAGCTTTTCCGAATCAGATCAGAGGCTCAAGCGTTCATTTTTATGACATTATTTTTTACGAGTCCGGCGTAAACTATATATATTAAATTAAGTTGCGTTTTAAAAAGCTCAGCGTCATTTATTACGCCAGTTCTAATTTGTGATGTTCGCGCATCGAAACGTTCATGCATCTGAGCCGGACCCAATAAATCCTGCATAAAAAAATGTGCCAATACCAATTTAAATTTAAACTAGTAAAGAGGACGACCATTGAAAATGTGCATGTTGGATTTTATGTTTAATTAATATTTTTATTTATTTTATTAAAAAAAAAAAAATAATTCACCATAATAAAAAAATCTATTTTAAAATTATGACAATATAAAAGATTATTTTACAAAAATAATTCAGAATTGCACCAATTAAATTAAACATTATTTAAAATTGTGCCAATTAAATTGAGTTTTATTACAAAAAAAAAATTAAACTACGTATAAAAATTGTTTGCACAATTTCGAATTATTTTTGTAAAAAACATTTATTTATTTTGGCTCATTTTTGAATTATAATTTTTGGTACAAAATTTATTTATATTAGCTAATTTTTCAAATTTTATTGGTACACATTTATTTACACCGTTCTAATTTTCAGTTATTATTGGTACACAATTTATTTTTTATTGCAACATTTTAAAATTATTATTTTTGTTCATTGGTACAATCATTTTTAAATTGTTACATTTATTATAAATTGGCACAATAACCTTTTCGTTGGTACATTTTTTTAATTGGCATATTTTTTTAATCACACTTATCAATTATTATTTGTACACATTTTTTTTGTAGCAAAATCTATTTATATTTATGTACAATATTTTATTGGTTAAAACATTTTTTTAATTTGGGGTACATTTTTGAAATAATATATTATAAGCACATGTGTTTTGGCAGTTTTGATTTATTTTTGTATAATTTAAAAAAAAATGCTCACATGTTTAGGTATTATTCACAATTTAGAATTTTTAGTAAACATCGCTCTTATTTTAAATATAATCATTCTATTTTTAATATGATTGCAGGGTGTTTTGATGAGGCAAAAGAAAAGCCGTAATATTTATTTAGAATCAATTTCCATTTTATTAATATCAAATAGAAAATATTTGTATGGTCATTAAAAACAACCAAATAAAATTTAATAAGGTTTTTTATTATGATTAGTGTAATTAATAGCAGATTGTTCTCTCAAATTTGATATTTATTTTAAATTTAAAAAGAATTTACATATTCTTCATCTTTAACACTACTAAAAGAGGAATTCGTCATTAATTACTACAAAAAAATACATATACATATAAAATACTTGCTCTTCCAATTGCTTTACTATGTACATATAAAGTAATTGCAAATCGCGAGTACTCGCAAAATTAATTGGCACTTTACCGGATCACAAAAAAAAACATACTCAACAATTATTTCGAATTAAGCCGTGTACAAACGCGCGCATTCTACTTAATATATATTCTTCTCTGTGGGCACTCGCACAGAGCTTCTTACGCGTGCGCTATAGCACAAGATTCGATCGAGATGCCATGTCCTGATATCAAACGAACGCGATGGACAATTAAGTATTATTGAGACTGCGCAAGAACATCATGCTGTGTTTTTAAGCGAAATACAACATAGTCGTATATGTTAATGTAAGGTAATAATATGCTAGTTATATTCATGCGCGCTTGTATATACTGTTTATTGAGTTTGCTTGCGTGTGCGCGGGTGCGCAGACATTTCTCAAGGCTGCGCGTGTGTATCTTAATTTATTTGCAAGTGAAGGCTGTATGGAAATCATTGCTGTGGATGTACGGAAAATAGATACACAACAGAACAATTGCATATATTTATTTAGAATTGGAATTGTTTTATGAGACAATTAAAAAGATTTAATGAAATCAAACATATTTCAATAGAAAATTTGCATTTGATCTTTAATTTAAATCATGTTCGAAAAAAATCAAATAATTTAAAAATAAGCAATATAAATGATTTTTTGATTTAACTTATAATTAACATGAAGAATTAACCAAAGAATATTCATATAAAAAAGATAATTTATGTGCCACCAAAAAATATATATCTTAAACTAAAAACACAAATATCTTTATCAGGCAAACAATCCGACCAACTGCTACCGGAAAATCAAACATTTTACCAATTTCTCTCACCTCACCATCATCAAATATTGTACACTAAATAAATATTTATTATTTATTATATACCAAAAAAATGTTAATCTTATATAATAATTTTCCCGATCTTTCCATTAGGAGATAAATTATGCATCCAAAAACTATACCTCTTTTGTATGTTCCATACTTCCATCTATGAATATAAACTACAAATAAATATCCTTATCAGCAAATCAATCCGGCCAACTGCTACCGAAAAAAAAACAAATATTCCATCCATATCTCTCACCTCACCATCATCAAATATTCAAAACTAACCATGAACCAAAGGTTCATTTAATAAATATTTATTCTTTAACAAAATTCCTTTATCTTTTATCTTCCTTATTACATTACATATTTACCATGTCGTTACGTACATGTTTAACCTATAGGATCCTAGCAACCCTATTTTCCATCAGCATATTTTATTCAATCAACACTGGATATGTACAAAACTATACAATCGGTGCGATAACCTTTTCTGTCGCATCGCATTTGATACAATAAACGCGACGGTTCGCACGAGATTGGCATCTCCTGCGGCGCGCATCATCCAAATGGACATTTTTTTCTTCGTCACTAAAACGAAACAAGCTCATTGTCTATTTTGGAAAATCTTATATTGTCACACGAGCTAAAAATATATAAATATATGGGAGCGTGCGTGTCGAATACCTGCGAGGCATCACCCGCGTTCGAACGTGAGCAATTGACGTCGCGTGTAGCACGTACACGAATGCATTACAATTGTATATACTCGTATAATATATATATTTAGAGACATAATAATATATGTACAGAGATACCCGGTGATATTGTCGTATTTATTGTAAATTCATTTGCGTGCCAGCTTGTATACAATAATACTATACTCACAAAAACCAAACAAACCGAGAGACACAGAAAAAAGAAAGTACACCATTTAAGCCTTCGGCGCGCAGGATTTCGTTTGTAGATAAGACGTTTAAATGGTGCTCACACAGTTTTCGTACAAATCCAGGCATATTATATATTACATAAACGGAGACTATATGCATATATAATAACAGGCATATATGTTATGTTTGCTAGTAACGGCATTAAGCCGTCCGACAAGATAATCATGTTGTATGTTCTGTTTTTTTTTTTATGTGTATTTGTTATACGAGTTTGTATGTATATGTGCATATTTGTAGGGATTAAAAAGTCGTGTTTAGTGTGAATGTACTTTTATAATGTAATGCATGCTTATGCTCATCATCTGATTGGTATTTTATAAATAAATGTACATATAAGAGTTTAATATGTAAGTACAATCGCATATGTATTTTGTGCGGGCGCGTCTTTAGACAAGAGTGATTTTTTAATCGGACACTAAGCTCATAATTGAGACATCTACATTCTACAAGAATAAGTATGAATAATAAGAAAGAAAATATAATAGTATTTTACGTAAAACTTGTAACTTACTTTTATTTACTATTATATCATTATACTATGAAACAGGTAATCGTTCCAATGAGGTCCTGATAATAATTGTATGTCGCATGTGTATGGATGTGTAATAATCTTTACTATATGTATATGCGATGAGTCATTGTATATCTACATGATGTGTCACGTCTTCTGTTATCAGTTTTGTGATTATTCGTTTATGATCTTGCTGCGCCGATCCGTAGGTCTGCTGCAGCCGATGCGCGTTTTTGCCTGCATATCCTTGATTATATTATTCATTTTATACGTGTAAATCCTGTTCAAACTGAACAATTTTGTTAAAAAATACGAAACCAATGAACTTTTGATTATTTAAGCAAATTATACTCAAATACTTTAAAAATCCCATGAATTATTATTAATAAAAAAAAGAATTTGTTGGCACACAACAATATTTGGTTTGGGTCTCCTCTGAAAAGGTCATGATTTATACAGCTAATGATATTTTATTTAAAAAATCCGATCGAACTCATGTTCTCGCAACAACCTAGACTACTACTTTTTATAATACCGCTGAACAACATTCTATAGTATTTAAATTTGTTTAAATTTAAAAATA
Source organism: Bolitophila hybrida (assembly GCA_027564075.1). NCBI lineage: Eukaryota > Metazoa > Arthropoda > Insecta > Diptera > Mycetophilidae > Bolitophila > Bolitophila hybrida. Next base: position 656 of record JANSTU010014120.1, on the reverse strand, counting down.
AATAAAATTAAAATCAAATGAATTTTATATAGAATATTGAAATTCTCTACGATATGAAAAACTATTGTAACAATTGATTGATGACATTACCCAACAACTAAAACCTTTTTGAAACACATTACCCAACAACTAAAACCTTTTTGAATATGTCTTAAGGAACTCTTGGGAATCGACGATTGTTTCCTATGACCAAAACAATTTTTAATATAAATTAAGCGAAATAAACCTTTAGGAATGTTATTGTATTGTTATATACTCGTATGTCATATTTTTAACACAATATTAACAACCTCTGTGGTTCCCAGTCAATGTGTAAGCAAGCAAAAGTTACTCAAATACCTCAGAAGTCACAGTGCCGAGCGGATTCTAATCTGTTATTAGATAAACAATCAGGTTGTCGAGATTTGCACAGGAGACCTATCTTATAACACACATTTGCTAACAACTTTCGTTTAAATTTTACACAAGTTCATAAACGTACTTTCGTTAAATTTGTATCTCATAACACAAATTTAAAACATTTGGAAATATGGATATATCGAGAATTATCAATGAATTTTCGCACATGAAAATCGTTGATTTCAAAATCAATCTAGTACATTAATATCTTAAAGAGAGATAACAAAAAGTTTAAAGTGAAGGTCAAACATCGAATT
>JANSTU010014109.1:0-14787 GCA_027564075.1 Bolitophila hybrida | reverse complement strand
GGATAAAACTAACTTTCTGTCCAATCAGATGTGACATCAGTGTTGCCACACTCGAAATAACCACTAGTTCAAAAAAATAATGTTAGATGGCGGACCCAGTATATGAACCAAACATGGACAATATATTTAAAACGTAATTTTAAATTTTAAACGAAATTAATTCTCAGCATACATTTTTTCTAGATAAGTTTTTAAGAATCTATGCGTTTAAGCATTGGAACCAGAAAGAATTTTTTCACCATATATTCATTACATATGCCATTAATTCTATGAGCCAAATTTTCTGTTTACACAAATTATCCAGGTCATTATGCAGTAAACAGATAAAAAATTTCTCTTTAACCGATACTCACCAAGCATTTTCGTCTGTTCTACAATGAAAACAAAAACTATAGAAACTATATTTTCTTTAAATCGGTTTCAAGGAATTGACTTGTACACCTTGTATTCACTGGAAAGTGACTGTTATAGATGCGAGTGTAATTGATTCTATTCAACTTTCTAGTTGAAAACCATTTAAAATGTTTTTTTTATTTACTGTTGATTTACTCCCCAATGAACAATTTGACTTCCAGGAGGCCATTTCAACTATTCTACTTCCACTTATTCCTTGAATAAAACCTGTACGATTTATAGCATTTTTTCAATTTTACGTAGTTTTATTTTATTTTTTGTTTCAAGACATAATGTACGAGTATTTAGAGAGAAATATTGTATTTTATAAATTTCAATGGTTTTTGATGATGAGGATTGGTATTATTATTTGTTTTAATAATATGGAAAATAATATTTATTAACCTTCATAAATTCACCAACCGCTTTCCGTTTACAAATATTCTTATTTCATATTAAATACAATTTCGCAATAATATCGGGGAAATTCAATCAAATCTAACTATAATATGAATATATCCAGATTGTTCAGGATTGAACAAACATAACAACGTTGGAAGCTTGTCAATTTCCTTTACGATAAATTAGGCATGAGAAAGCTATCGGCTAGATAGGTGCCGCGCTTGTTAACTCCGAAGCAAAATGCACCAGCGCATTCGTGTAAGCTTGCAATTCTAAATCTAGATGAAAATCGTTACGAATTGTTGCCTAATTCACCGTATTCTGCAGATCTACGATTTCATTTTGTTCCCAAACTTGAAGAAATAGCTTGCAGAAAGGAGATTCACAACAAATAAAGAAGGCATTGCCGAAACAAACGCCTATCCAAACACGTCGTACTCAAATGACTGTCAAAATCAAACTAAGCGTCGGATTCTAATCCGGATACTTATCAAACAACCCTCGTATATATCCCAGTATGTGGTTGCAGCTCTACCTCCAATCTAGTAAGCAATTGATTTATAATTCTATGAAGAACTCGTGGCAATCCTCGCCGTCATTCTTTGCGCTGACATTTTTGTATCGTAGATTTTAACGCCAAGATCCATATCTTGGCGTTAAAATCTACGATTTCGGGTAATGATGAGTTGCCCCATGTTATGGGTAAGCATGGCCTGGAGGAAATGAACTAAAACGGCAACCTATTTGTTGAGCTGTGTAACACTCGACAATTGGTAATCGCTGATACATTATATACCCACAAGACTCATGGGTAACTCCTGACGGCGAGACGGAGAACCAGATAGACCACTTCGCCCTCTCCAAAAGGTGGCAAAAGTGTCTACTTGACGTGAGGAACTGCTACGGAGTAGACGTTGGAACGGACCTAATCAATTGCTAACGTTATAAGACTAAAAGACTCTGAGGTCAAGCAACGGTTCTGCAGAGCACTGCAGAATAGGGCAGCACTGGTAAACAGCAATCAACCACTGTCTAAAAGGTGGTAAAGCATTTGTAACGCTTTCAGCAGAAGTGGGGATGAAGTAATCGGTGTACGGCTCCAAAGACGAGAACACTGATGAGACCTCCTCATAACAAAAAAGCTCACAAACCACACATCAAACACGAGGCACCCTGTTAAGGATGTCTGCGGTAACCCATTGTCAATGGATACAAAACATCTGAAGAGATGGAGATAGTACTTCGAACAAGTGCTCAACAACGAGGTGGCGCATGACATCCTCCACTCAGCTGTTCATCATTACCTATATATCCGCTTTTTGACAGCTTCGTCGTGAATATTGGAGTGCAACAGGGATGTCTTCTATCGCCACTATTATTTATCGCAGTATTAGATGACGTCCTTGTAGAGGCTTTGAACACAGTGGTCGCGGCATTCAATGTTGGTTTTTAGCACATCGTCATGAAGATGTCGATTTAATGTTGCAAAATCATGCAAGCTCTGTCGGCCTTCGGATCAACGCAAAGAACACCAAAGGAAATGCGGCTTAGCCAATTGACAGGGTGAAGCACATTCAAATCAATGGCGAACCCGTTGAGTTTGATGGAGGCACAGACATTGACATATGTGAACCGGAAACGACGTGGAGGCGCACAGTTGTACGTGAGCTGGCGGAAGATGGAACGAACTAGACGGCGATAAATATATATACATATATCAGTAAAGAGGGAGGAAACTTCAGGAGAGTGTTCCTTGGTAAATTCTATGATGAATTTGGTCGAAAAGAGCTACCCTTAGAAACGGCAGGCGTTTGTTTTTTGTATTTGGCCTTCGACCGGGGGTAATTAAAATATGTGTAACTTTATTATTATTGGTTGATGGCTTGGAAAGGCGTCACCGAGACCTTTCATCAATGCTATTCGTCGTGGTATTTGTAAAAAAAATAAAGACTTACCGTACCGTATTTATGATTTTTTAGTGGAAGCGTCAATTAATGAGAGTAACAATAAATGATCGATGTGCTGACCGTTTTCGGATAAACAGAATTGTCGATGTTTCACTGCAGCAGGCATGTTGAATTGTTGTAAATTCTCGCGCACTTGGACTGCAGCTTCCTCCATGCGTTCGAGTAATTGTTCGCGCGTGTGCAGCTCTACAGGATACACATGATCCTTCATTCGACTCCACAAATAAAAATCGAGTGGTGTCAAATCGGGATATTCGATCCGTCCTATCAAAATTATTGTTGAGCCAATCCCGCACTATCTGTCCAAAGTGGGCTGGCGCATCATTCTGTTGATAGACAAGACGTTGTTGTCTTTCGGATATCATCAGATCCTCCAAGACCGCCGGTATTGTTTGAATCAGATAATCTAAGTAATTTAGAGAATTCATCAGAGGCAGACATTTTTTGGGCCCAACTTCCGAGCACACCAGCCCGGAGTTGGCAGGCCGTTTGATTTGCGTTATGGTGATTCTCTTGAGCTCATTCGTGCTGGGGCCCTATCTTATAACACACATTTGCTAACAACTTTCGTTCAAATTTTACACAACTTCATTAACGTACTTTCCTTAAATTTGGATCTTAAAACACAAATTTAAAACATTTGGAAATATGGATATTTTTTTGGGTTACTTTGTTTTTAAATGTGTGACAATAGTTCTTGGACGGGTGTGAAATGATACGGATGGTGTTTGTCTTTTTGCAAAACTCTGAACAATTCCGAATGTGAGACGCCAAGTTGGACAGCTGCTCGTCGGGTGCTGATGTTTGGCTGCTGCTCTAGCACATCCAAAAAAACCTCGTCTACACTTGCATCATGTTGAACATTTCCAGGACGCTCTATTTTTGCAAACAAAGTTCTCTCGCTAATACGGCGATGCGTTGTGATAAATGTTTTGTTGCTGGGAACCCGTAGATTTATAAATCGTTTTTTCTTTACTTAAGCTGGAACAAACCCGCAGTAACAAGTACACAAATGAATCGTTAGCATTCGACAATGTCATAAACACATTTGACATTTCAGTTCGGCCATCGACTGTCGACTCGTGTCTCTAGAGCGTTTCCAAAGTAAATGACAGCGCGTCAAAATCTAAAGGTCCGCACATCGAGCATTTATTGAGACTTAATATGACTATTTTGTTAATTTTTTTAATCGCTTAAATAATAAAAAAAAAACGAACGAAATCTTACAATTTTTAAAAAAAAAATTACTGGTACGGTACTGGTACTGGTAAATTACAGTCGCAGGAACTTGGTCGAAGTTATTTTGAAAAGATAAGAATTGTGGCTGCAATTAATTAAACATACATCTATAATTAATTCGTGTTTTCATCCAATTGTCTTCTAAATCTTTTCTACTTTTTATAAAGATGAAAAAAAAATAAATGTAAAAAACATATTAAAAACAATTATATATAACTAGTGTGGAAAACTTAAAATTTTTAAATTATTTATCATTAAATTGCATAAAAACTTACTACCAATAATATTTAAAAAAGCGAAAACAGTAAAGATTTCAGAGTTGGACAATAAAATTATCTTATCTTACACACACTCACGATTTAATATTTGGAAATCTTGCCATGCATTTTATTGTGCGCTCGTAAAAGATAATAGCATATGTGTGTGTGTATGTGTGTATGTCATAGTGTGGGATTGTCGATGACCGCATAAAATTGTCTTGCGCATTTCTGAGACATTGTACTTGAGCGCATGTGGCAGACATACTCGTATAATCGTTAAAACGTATAAATGCCAAACTGCTGTGCGTCCGTCGGATGGCTGACTAGCTGCGATGATGCAGTGGAAATTGCCAGTGTATATATGCCTAATCAAACAATTACATATATATATATATATATATATATATATTCAGCGTGGTATTCGTGCGCAGAGCTTTATTTATTAGAGATTATAATTAAATAACATTTCTTTTTCTGTATATATTATTATATATTTATAGTATTTTGCATAAATTACCGCGCAACTATACAAATGTACGCTGCGTGGGACGACTGTCGGGACGGACGGGCAGAACTGGCTTTTTTGCGTGCGCAGGCAGCCAGCCGTTCGGGATTATAATTCTCTCTTGCCGCCAGCGCTATAGAGTGCACATTCAGAATGTTTTTTGAATAAAACGGGTTCTTTGAGACAAAAAACATTTTAAATCATCGCCAAGACATTTACCACTCATGAGATTTGAGTGTAATTTATTACCGCAACATGAAGAAAAATGTGAAAAATGCTAACCGATGTTTATATATAAAAATTTGTCTGTGTGTGTGTGTGTTCGCTTTTCAAAGAAGCGCAATATACGCAGCAGGTAGCTCATGTATATTGTACTCGTGTGTATAATCTTAACGTGCCGCTGAATTATTAATTTAAATTTGAAAGAATTAAACGAATAATTATTGTAAATGCATTAAGTGATTTAAGGCAACCTTGCGCTAACCTTATAGCACTAATCGATTTGAGATATTCAAATATACACAAAAAGAGGCACTCACATATAAAACAGCTTCGGTCATTCCTTGAGACGAACGCTTCACTATTTCTTACAATGCGCGCAGAGTGTTATTAAAAAGATGATTAATAGTTACAAAGCGCGCGCACCTCCTAAAATTAACATACGAAAAAAATCTCTTGAAATGCTCGCTTTTGTGTGTGAATTTTTGGAATTAGAAATTAGCCAGCTCAGATTACCGAATAAAATAAACGCTTTGGTATGAGTAAAACGTTTAAAAATCTTAAACGCCTCGGTTATTAATATAATCTCACTCAGGTATTCGAAAATGGGCGCAGAAGTCATAAAACGTAATCGTATATTACAAATATTTCTACATTTTTATTGGTAGTATTTATATGCATATATAACGTATATTGATTACTAACGAAGGTTGATTTTAGAGCTATTTAATGATAACCTTCCGATGAAGCAGCAGCAGAATTTCGTTGATTTGTTTAATTGTTTGTGCTTTTATTACCATCAAGAATGGTTAGGGCTATTTTTTGTGTATAAAATGATATTTCAGTAAAAAAAACTACTACTACTACGACAAAGGCAAAAATGCATCTCAAGCCGCCAATAAAATTTGTGCAGTTTATGGAACCGCACAACGATGGTTTCAACGTTTTCGTTCTGGTGTAGAGGTGGTCGAAGATGCGCCACGCTCAGGAAGGCCAGTTGTCGAAAATTGCTGAATTGGTCGAGAGAGTCCGGCATAGTAGCAGCCGTAGCATCGGCCAAGAGCTGGGCATAAGTCATCAAACCGTTATAGACAATTTGAAGAAGCTTGGATTCACAAAGAATCTCGATGTATTCATTGTGGTGCCACACAATTGACGCAGAAAAACATCTTTGACCGTATCGACTCATGCGAATCGCTGCTGAATCGCAACAAAATCGACCCGTTTCTGAAGCGGATGGTGACTGGCGATGAAAAGAGGGTCACTTACGACAACGTGAAGCGCAAATGGTCGTGGTCGAAGCGGCCCAGACGGTGGCCAGGGAGGTTCTGCTGTGCGTTTGGTGGGTGCCATAGGCAGGATAGTATATATATATATATATATATATTCTGAATATTTTTATCAAACAGCATATAAAACAAACATCGCAAAGAATCTGCCTAATCCAGAAGTGTTTGTTTATATTCATATATAAATTTACATTATTACATTAATAGTCCAGTTTCTTTTCCAGGACAATCTCAATCACGCACTAAACATTTAGTAACAAAAGGTACTGTAATCTTAATTTTATATCTAATTTCACTATTAATGTATTCCGCAATTTTCTCAGGATGTTTCTTTTAATCCATCTCAGAAAATTTAAAAAAATATATTTCGTATTGCGATAATGTTGTACTACACGTACCGGCCTAGAGATTTGTAAAAACATACAAACGTGGATTTCTGAAAGCCAAATAAGAAGATTTGAAACATGTTTCGATCACCGAAAAATAAACTGGGTGAGAAAACCCGTCAATTGGAAGAACAATTCATCAAACATAATTTTTTTGAAATCAATTAACACGAAAAACAACGCAAAAAACGACAAAAACAAAAGAAAAAGGTAGATTTTTCGCTCTCCAGCCAAATCATGATATTCCTAAAAAAATAAATAAAAAATGTGCTTACTGTGGTGGAGTTTTGAGTTGATGTAGAGCTTTGTGCCATGTGTTTGGGATCATTTTGGAAATAATAAAATCAGTCTAAGTACTAGATGAATGCATATTTTTCATCAAAATACTGGCCATCTGATGCAAGGACTCATAACTAAATACAGCATGTTTACAAAAATCTCGATCGGTAGTAGTTCAGACCAAAACAGTAAATTCATTAACGAGACCAGTCTTGCGAACCCATAATGATGTCCAATGAATTCTATTATGACCGGTGTTTGACCTATCAACTATTCGGACCTCTATGCGAAAGCGCAGCTGTTTGAACCTTTATCATTTGATATTTTTCAAAAGAAATATAAAAGAAATTGAACTTTATAATAGTCTCATTTATCTTAAATGTGTATACCATAGAAAATACCGAATATATTTCTAAGTATTAATAGGTTATCGAAAACATATGGAAATAAAAGAATATTAGAAAGTAAAAGATATTAAAAATAGGCCTCCATTATTAATACACGCATGTAGCATACAAAACATTCCGATACATCTTTATATATAGAATTTGAATATTTATGCTGTAAAATACACGACGAGCTAGCACCTAATTAATTCAGAATTTGAGTATAATATTTATTAGTCTACACTCCAATCTATCTATCGTCGTTTACACCTGAACATAACTGGCAAAATATATTATATATAGAATGTCCGATATGTGCGTATGCGTGGTCATTAATTGTGTGTGAGGTGCGTGTGTGTGTTTATAAATTTGGGCTTCACAGGTATATACATTACAGATTATATTATTGATACTAAATACATAATTACATATTCAGTGTACACAAACTACGATGATAGTCATAATTTGTTAAATTTTGTGATTAGATACAGTGACGTCCGTATAATTTGTTTTTGCCTATTTTATACACTTTTTTTTTAAATATTTTAATAATTGTTTAAGTTAATTGGAATTTGACTGTTAATAAGTGCATTTGTAAATAATACAATACAACATCAAAATCGAACTATTTGGATCATTCATCTCATTGGATCCTTTAATCCCTTGTGCGATGCCGCACCGCGGATTCATTGACCATTACGGGTTCACACGAGTGGTCATGTCATGATAATGTGCTGTTTGTGTTGTGCTACTTCTATTGGAGATACTGTGCTCTAATACTCACAACACATTCCCGATTGTTAGGAGTCTTAATTTGCCCTGACGCTACTATAACTACTTTGCAGGGCAAATGCGCATATTTTTTGAGATCTATGCACAGAGATCTATCTTGCTATTTATAGTCGGATTCATAAATTATCAACGCCATCATACACTTATTCTTCTATACAGGGTACGTGTGTATATGTTAAATGATGGCATTAATGTTCCGTTATTCCAAATCAATGACCTATTTCAGAAATAGGCTATTAATAGCAAAAGGAACCTACTGATTTAAAGTGCTACATTCGAAAAACACTTCAGCCTGCCGGTCGGAATTGAACCGGCGACCTTCCATAAGCCAGACCAACGCGTTAACACACTCGGCTATGGCTATGGTTATTATTGGATCAGTCAATAAATATGACATGTGGAAGGGATAATTTCTCCGATTATTGAATAATAATAATATATTTTTGAAACAAACGGTATACCGCTTTGTTACTTTGTTAGATACAGATTCATAATCTCGAAACACACAAGGACCATTTAACGATAAAAATTCTGCAAAAAAATCAGTCAAAGTTTCCATTCTGGTCCGACAGTCTAGAAATTTGGAATTCACGACACGAAGGGACAGAATAAATCGCATACTTAAGAAAAGACGTTACGATTTTCAATAAAATCGTGGGAGTGATCGAGATCAAAGTATGTGATCAATAAATCGAAGCAGCACGAAATCAGCTGGTATCACGTTAAGTTTGGAACCACGCGAGACGCTTTCTGGCGAAACGTAAGGTCCACATAGTTACCTTGAATATTTTGATAAGATCCTATGAATATGCTTTGTGTAGTTGTGCAGACACATGTGTCCTTGGGAGTAATTACTAATAACACAAGGCGCCAAATAACACAAGGCGCAAAAAATATTATATTAAAAATGTTATTCGAATATAATTTCCTTATGAATTTTGGCCCGCTAAACATTGCGATGCTGCACTCCGGATTCAGTGACCATTACGTTGTTTGTGCTGTGCTACTCATATTGGAGCTACTGTGATCTAACACTAACACTACACATCCCCGATGTTTCTCATTGGATCCTGTAATCCCTTGTGGGACATAGGGCCAGTGTGCGATACCGCACAGCATTTTTGCTCTTTCTACCGTTTCTTATTTTTTTAGTGATTTATACACAGGAAGAAAAGAATTGTATCATAAGGGGGCGAGAAAATAAACGTGGCTAGAGAAATTTGATAGATAGTATGGTCAGTCAGAATGTAATCACAAAAGCATTACCAGATGTGTCGTCAATAATCATAGTAAAACAGAATGGAAAAAATCGAATATGTATCGACACGACAGATGCTAATAAGAATGTTCTTCGTTGCCACTGCCCACTGACAACTTTAGAAGAGATTGCCGCAAAGATAACTGGTTCGAAGTGGTCCACTAATCTAGACTGCAAGAAGGTGTTTTGGCAAATCAAGCAATCAGAATGAATACAAAAATACTTGACATTCGCTACATCATGGTGTTGCCATTTCGATTGTGTTCATCACCAGAAATTTTCCAACGAATCAAAATAAAAATTACTAACTGGTATTCAAAGCATAGCAGAACTCTATACTACAACAACAACACTAATCAAGCTCATAACTGATGCAGGTTTGACGCTCAATAGAGAAAAGTGTGAGTTTAGGGTCACAAAAATAATCCTCGGACACATGCTCAGGGAACAAGGAGTGGAGTTATATCCTAAAAAGGTAGATGGCATCGGAAAATTAAGAGTACCCGAAAACAAGACTACTAGAAATGGTAATTATCTGAAATCACGTTATAATTATAAAAATTATATAAATAATAATATAATAAAATATAATATAATAAAAATTATATATATATATATTACACATGCGTGCGAACATCATAGTTTTGCGAGCACACACACAGTATTCTTATCGCCAGTTGCCATGTACACATAAGTGCAAGTAAATAACGCACGATCACCTTCCTATAAACGGGTATATATTATAATACCCACAGCACACGTAGGCACCTCATCCGTGATAGGGCAGTGAGCAAACAACAATATTGTTGCTCACTGGGGCTCATAGCGGAACCTACTTACAGCTAGATGAACCGTTTCGGCCGAGACTGTACTTGACCTAGGGTTATACGGGCCTACCCCGAACGATCGGTTGTTTTCGTGAGGGCATTACTCCTCATCAAAACATTACTGGGATAGCCGACGCAATATGCATTGACCAGTACCATCTCCAAATGATCGACTGCGTGAGGTCGTCACTCATCCTCATCAGATATTACTGGGATAGGAGACGCAATGTCCATTGCCCAATACTATCCTGCCTACCGCAACACACACACACAAGTGTATTGTGTACTAATACTGTATACAGTAGACATATATTAGGTCAATTGGAAAGTCCCAGCCTGGCAAAAGAGGATTTTACAGACGTTAAAGTGGACTGCACACGATGAAACCGCTACAAAGCGTGAAAAACGCAACAGCTGGCAAGGTTATGGCGTCTGTATTTTGGGATGCTAATGGAATAATTTTCAATCACTACCTTGAAAAAGGGACCATCAACAGCGACTATTAGCGTTATTGGACCAAATTAAATTATGAAAAAACAAAAAAAACGAGATCTAGAAAGGGAAGTAGGAAATAGCAGTTGATGATAAAATCAGACAATAGTAGGATAAAATAAATTAGACAGGTGCAGCGGGGATAGATCAAATAATCCTAGATCATTCATGGTCAGTCCAGACGAAGGGTTGACCCATCTTATGGGAAAGCACGGCCTGGGGGAAATGAATAAAAACGCCAACCTCTATGTCGAGCTGTGCAACACTCGACAATTGGTAATCGCCGGGAATTTTATTCCCCCACAAGACCTGCCACAAAGTCTCATGGGTCTCCCCTGACGGCGAGTTAAGATTCCGAGTGTACGCAATGTTCGTCGACATCGAAAAAGCTTTTAACAGCGTCGACAGAACACCTGCCTTTGCGATGCTCAACGTCGTCCGGCGCTCCACTCAGCCAGGCAAACACCCGTCTCAATGCAAGTTCGACGGAGAAATTGGCAGTGGATCGTTCACACCTTACGGTGCGGTTCGAACAACATTACAGCTCAAGCGCTGCAATGAAACCCGCAAAGAAGTCGTATCAGAGGTAGACGACGTGGAGGTTAACAGTCGAACGAGAGCTGGCAGAAGCTCAAAAGAACTGAACGGCGATAAAGGCTTTGGCCGCCAACTGAGAACCAACAAACCACTGCCCAGTTCCAATTTGTGCACCCGTGGATTGGCAAGATTCATCTGAGTGCGCGTCTTTTTTAGAGCCTGTTGAATTCACAATTCTAACACACTACACACTAACTCCATAAACCAGAAGTTAACAGAACAATACCTTTCTGAACTCGTGACGATCCGGAACAACTGTGGGCCTATCTGACTGGCTTCGGTCGACCTCGTCTTCTTGTCCCACTGGTTTGTCTTTCTTGGCACCCAGATACTTGGTGGAGGAGGTTACGGTCTCGTACCTGGATCAATATTAATTTTCGTACACGAGAGTACTGAAGTTGGGTGGCTCCGGTAGAGAGCGAAAGTTGCAATACAAAGAAAAATAAATTAATTCAATGATGAATTATTTACCACGGATCCGTCGGGTTACAATCCTTCAATCGCTTTGGCATGGATTCCACTAGTTATTTGTATAATCTGAGGAAATCTTCAGCCATTCTTCCGTCAATGCGATCTTCAGTTTTGCTTTTTGTTTTATTTGCCGTTGACGGATTCCTAGTTGATTCCAGAAATTTTCGATGTCCGAAGATTGAGGCGGTGTTTTGATCACTTTAGGGCAATTACAATTATTAAGTACAGTAACCACTCACGCACAACCCGAGCCGTGTTCTTCGGATCGTCATCTTGGTAAAAAAGTTTATTTTATACCAAGTAAATCTGTAGATGACTTTAGATTGATAGACAGATATGACATTCTGTTCATTATTCCATCAATAAAGACCAATTAACCAGATTCAGCTGCCGAAAAACAACCCCAAACCATCACCTACTGTACTTTAGCTCATCTGAAGTAAATCTACAACCTGTCGGTTCAATTTACCTCTGGACGTATGGTAAATATCCCTTACTGTGCGAAAATATTGTGCCTTAAAATTGCCATAAAACTGCCATATTGCCATTGCGAAAGACGAATGACTTTTTTTTTACTAAAGCTAGTAGTATTGTATACTATTAAATAGGGATACGTTACAGTTTTCTGTGTTTGACCTAAATACTCTCTCATTGGATCCTTTAATCCCTTGTGGGACATAGGGTCAGTGTGCGATGACGCACACCGGATTCATTGAGTTCATTGAGTTTTGTTACTCACTGTATTTAATGTTTGTAATCAAAATCGATTTTATAAAAGCACATATGAAAACTTACCAGAAAGTACGGTTTTAATGCAAAAAAAAACAGACATAACATATGTTATCTCAATTTAATGAAATTATATACAATGTACATCATTTCTGAGTTCTTCAAAATGCATTTATCTTGAAATGGTTTCATTCACTTACGTACACGTATTTTGCGAAATTTCTTTGTAACAATTAGGATTTTCCTCTTTTTTTCTCTCAGAGAAGCAGCTGCAACTGAGATACACAATACAGTGAATCAAAATATTATCAGTTTTTCGTCTTTAATTCACTTATAGATCTTTGAGCTTGCACGCGAGATTTTGTTGGCACACGTCCAATATTTGCAGGGCACCACGAGTTTCTAGCGTGTATTTGTGATTTCTTGAGTTTAAGCTAAAGTTCGTATATACTGTACATATATGTTTGTGTGTGTATTGACACATGCATTTCAAATTCTTATACAAAAAAACAAACTGTATAAAAGGGCACCACATACTTAGACTTAGTTTTTAAGTTATACTATATGCTTCGGCAATTTTGTATAATACAGTGCCGGGTTGAGTTGATGTGTACGGATTCTGGGTTATATGGAGTGTCATTCATGGATGCGCCTGCCATGCCAGAGATGATGTTGAACACAAGTCGCAAAAAGAAGGAAGAAATAAACGAGACTCAATGACGCCCCCTTGAGCGCCTGTCCTCCTTTATTCATATTATATGAGCTTTTTTTGAACAGCATATATGCGCATAATATGTCGGCTCGGTCGCAGAGTGTTTTCCGGTTTTCACAATTTGTGTGGGTATTGAGAATGTAACGTTTTATGTGTGTCGCATTGAAATGATGCTACATAGGAAAATGCATATTTGCAGAAAAGGAGTGGGGCTGGTGTTTTTTTGCAAAACTGGTGCTAAACAGCTTGCAAGACTTAACATTATACTTGGCGAGGATACACTGCGTCCAAACACAGAAATGAAGAAATAAATTGTGCCGTTCCGACACAGAGCTTTAAATTGAATAAATCAATCAACGTTCCATTTCCCAAATTCCTTGTGTTTGACGTTTCGATATCGTTCTGTAAATAGTTACCTTTCACATTATTAAAAGCGGTACCATTTAAAAGCTTGCGAAAATATATAGTCTGGGACAATGTCTATATGTGTTTTATTGAATGTCTTTTCTTCAGTATTTACCCAGAATCGACTCAGTGTTATATTATAATAGAATCGTTGGTCGTCCTTTCACTTATTTGAATGCGACCGAGTCGCATCTATATAGTAATTCAATGAAATGACATACATATTTTATATACATATAGTCATATGGTTGTCGTCAGCATCGTCGTCAATGCCTTCAAATTCAAAGGCATGGAAATAAGACCACTGATCTTTTTGCTTTACATTATATGAATGTTGACTTACATCACTGGTATATTTGAATATGAATCTGCATAACGCTGTTATGCTATTTTATTGTCATATAAATATATATTTAGTTTTGTCTGTGTGGTAGAAAATCTGTTAACAGGTCCGAGTGATTTCTATGAAAGCTTTTTTGATTCGTTTTGGTGCAGATGAAAAGGCATTCTGTAGTGAGATTTGCATGCTAGAGCTGGGTTTTCTATCGATTGATTTGTAGTTTGTCACAGCGATGAATGTACATATACATCATATAGAATATATTACTTATTCTTTAAAAGCAAAAAATCAATATTTAAATTGCGTTTTCTAAAAAAAGTCTGAATCACCAAGGTTTGTTGATGCCTTGTGGCAAAAAATATTCGAGGAGGAAATTCAAATTAAAATACATAACATCATCTTGTCATCGTATATACAGCTCCCGACACTCGGGTACCTGATGCTCGATTCCCTCACCGCATTCAAGATAATGATCACCCTCTCTCGAACACATATAAAATCTGCCAAACACACCTATAAAAACGAAACTTTGAGAGCGCGCCCACCGTGTCACTGTGTGTGTGCGTGTCACAGCAATGTCAAACAATTTATGAGCTTTTTTCGTATACGTAGTCTATAAATATAAATGTAGTATAATATATTGCTAACATTACTGGGAAAACTCACATTGCGACTTGCTGGCGCAGATGTTTTAGCATCAAATGGATATAATCAACACATGTCTCCTGGAAATACTCGCATCATCTTCTATGAACGGCTGTATACACAAACAAAAAGTTTTCTCAAGCGCAAAAGTATTACCGCACAATATATATATATATATATATATACGAGTATAT
>JANSTU010014098.1:0-14788 GCA_027564075.1 Bolitophila hybrida | reverse complement strand
TAATGTTTTTGATTTTGAATTTAAAAAATGTTGTATAAAAGTGGGAGTGTTGAATTATGTATAAAACATTAGAACTAATGTACCTACACTCAAGATTTACCTCGGTAATATTACCTATACTCTATTTATTATGTTATGGTTTATTGTATGAAATATATCTCAATCACAAAATAGACATCACCGTGTACGCATCTTTTTTTTTGGTAGCGCAGTGGCTAGAAGCTTTTCAAGGAAAACTCTTCAGTTACATCAAAGGCCGCAAAAGTTTGCGAAATTTTTATGAAGAGTATTTAGATCGTATTATTAGAGAGAAAAACCTAAAATATGGAAAAGGCGGATAAGGAAGTTATTGCTCTATATTTTAAAACACTTTCAGGAAAGCAAGAGCCCAATAAGTTTCCTCAAGAACTTCGTACATTTGCATTAACATTGATTTTTTACTCTAAAAAGCCTTGCAAATACGTTCGTGATAAATTCAGCAAATGTTTGCCAGTTTGAGTCCATCAATAACGATCCGGGCTTTTCTGAAGAATGTTTTGGTATTTTAAGCAGAAAATTTAAATATATAGTATTCTGGACAAAAATTGAGTCGAAATGGCTATACGGAGGAAATTAGAGAACAGTGGCAACACACTGAATGGCAGCAATGAAAGTATGGCAAAAGAAGTATTGGTATTCCTTGTATGAACACTAGATGGAAGATTCCAGTTGCATATAATTTCTTATTGATTCTCTTAATATCGAACAAAATATGATTCAAATAACGGAATGCATTGGAAAGTTGGAGTGTAAGTAAGGAGTGCGTCAGAAAAACTTCTAACTTTAAACCATTATAGCTAAGAAACTACTTGGATTATTTGAATCGTTTCAAAGAAAGAGACAAAGATGTGCCTAGAAGCTAGAAGCCGGATTTTGTCAAGAAATACAAATGTTGCCTAATGAACGATGAAAAGTATGTGCTGGCTGACTTTGCCCAACTTTCGGGCAGAAGTTTTACTACGCAACTGAGAGGAGGTTTTGAATTAAAATCCATGTTTTTTTTATCCTGTAGTGAAATTAAATTATTCTTTTCTCTACCTCTTTGTCAATTAGTTAATTTACACAATTTCAATAATTTTCCTATATATTTATTCCAATTCAGCACTGCCAAACCTCAACAGCAAATTGATTGTTCATTAACTAATTCCACTGGAAAAATAATTCAGTCGCATGACAATACACACACAAGAAACCAACATTGTTTGTCCATTTAATGTATGGCGAAGCATTATTGTTCGAGTACTTGATAAATAGTGTATATGGGTCTAATTACTTCCGCTCTGTCGTATGCTTCAGAATTGCGGTTTATCCGGATCCGCAGCTTGGTTATTTGTTCACAATCGCCATACCCAATCAATTTCACGCATTATAGAAAAAATGTTTATACTCTTTTCTATGTGTGATTGAATGAAATTAAATAAACAGCGCAATTACATAATTACATAATATAATATATTTTTTTTTAATATTTTATAATAATTGTTGTTTGTACAAGTTTTTTGTTTATATACAAAATGTGTCTGTTTTTGTGTATGCAATATAGGTATAAAATGTGTCCAAAACTGCAAAAGTGATACTTTCATAAGAAACGTTATACAATTTTACCGCGATATACAAATTACATATATATATATAATTTTATTTAATTATAGTATTATTGCTTGTATACTTTTTATAAAATGATTTATTAAGCCCAGATTATATCGATATTGCACTGATTTCGATAAACCGCTATGTTTCGTCTTATATTACAAATTGTGCACTTTTGGCTGGAATATATCAAGTTTAATTAGCAGTTTATGTTATTCAAGAAATGAACTGTATTTGTATTAATCAATATGATGGATTTGTGTAAATGGTTTACAAAATTTAGCGCGTACTTTTTGTCTATAGCAACTATTTTGATTACATTTTCGAATTTAATATACATTTTTTATGTTCTATATAAAATGACACGTTTTTTTTGGTTGGCTACAAAAATAAATCGATTCTTTTGTTTTTGTATTTAGTTCTCCTAAAAACAACAGTCTACGGTTTTTTTTGTTCTTTGTACCCCGGTCGCGGTGGAATTATGTGTTAAGAGTTCTATAATCTCTCATCGTTGATCCCGTTTATATTATGCTTATAGTTACAATTTTTGAATATGTCATTTTAACAGTCAATATTTACATATATTATAATATAAAAAAGTGGTTTTTAAAACAGTTTTTGATTTTGTTTTTTGTTTAATCCTTATGGTTTTTACATTTGTAGTAGTAGATAATTATGGAATATAATATCGATTTATTAGTGAGCTCATTTATTTAAATTCATTTCTAATGTTTATGCAAAATAATTTTTTTGTTTTTTGTTGTAAAATAGGGCAGAGTTAAATTGGCAGTGGATTTTTTATTATATTTCTGAAGAGCTATCTGTCGAGTGAAGCCGATTTTTTTAAAAATGGGTCAACTTTTTATGACAAAACTCTTTTTAAGCAAATTTTAAATTTTAATGGAAAAAGTGATTTTAAAAAAAGTCATTATATAGTTTTCGCTTATTTTTTTTACCAAAATTCATTTTCTCACTGATTCGTTTTTGGCAGTCACTCTCTAACGAATAAAAACAATCAAGAAATTTGGATCAAATAAATAATTTTTTGAAAATGACTTTATAATTACTTTTATCCCAAAAGGGCTATAACATTTCGTATGGCTAAATCCCTATTTGGCAATTGTGGATTATTTTTAAATTGAATAGTTAGACACACCCTTATCCATTTTTGGAGCTTATGGGTAAAATGTAAATTACAATATAAAAAATGATTTCAACATATTTTGTTTTTATTCGTTAACATAAACTTTAAAGCTTCTTAAATGGGTGATAGGGAGTGACCAAAAAAACAATTATCTGAGAACATTTGATTTTTTTCTTTATCACAAACGCTCCATAAATTGCATTTTTGACAAAAAAAGGCGTAACTATTTTTGGGAAATTGTGATAACTTTTTAATGACACAGATGGTTTTATAAAAAACATTATATATTTCCCCATCTAACCTTCATCGACAAACTTAGAGACTATCCCTAAATTTTTTTAGGTAACATTTTATTGAAAAATTACACTTTTTTTAATAACAACTGCAACATCGCAATGGATAGAGAATGTATCATTTAAAAAAGTTGAAGTTGCAAAAATATGCATGAGAAACTGGAAAATTAAAGGTAGTATTTTAATAGCAATGGCAATTGACCAAGAATTGACACATCTAAAACTGTCATGTCCTAATTTTTTCGTAGACTGTTTATTTTTGTTTTTTTCGACTGAGATTAGCTATAGCCATGTATTATGTCACCAAACTCCCACACAAAGTTTTCGATTTTGTTAGGCTTTAAGCTTCTTTTTGTATTTTGCCCTCAACTTCACCAAACTGCTTTTCGATTTTTCTAGCTATAGGCTTCTATTTGTAATTGGCCCTCAATGTCACCAAAATCCCATAAAGTTTTTCGTTTTTTGGCTTTAAGCTTCTTTTTGTCTTTTTCCGATTTTTTTTGTCTAAATACTCAAAATTGTAGTAAAAAATGCAGGACAATATTTAACCAATTATTATAAATATATGTATCTCCCCCAAAAAGTCTTTTCTCCCGGGACGAATTAAACTTTTGTTTTAAAAGTAAAGTTTATATTTGTTTGGACTTAAAATTCAATGGGAAATTTAGTTTTAGACATGAAAAGTTTAGAGTTTCCCCAAAAAACATAGAATTAACTAGTTTGGCGAAAGTTATATATATTATATAAATATTTTTTTAATTAAAATTTAATTTTTTTAAAAAAGCTTGGTGATACAAAAAAAAACATATGAGTTATAATTAGTCAGCAGTTTGGCCAAAACTTCTTTTTATGGTTTTCAAATTAAACATATTTTGTTATCCGCAATCAATCCTCATATTAATCTTTAAAATTTGCACCACCAGTGACATTTTTTTGATAAAAAACAACCTCAATCGCTTTACTTTAAATACATTTTCTTTTTTATTTTTGACCAAATTTTTCCACCTTTCAACATTTGATTTTTAAACCAACAAAGAAAATTGATATTATATAAAAAGAAGATTTTGTTCATTTATATTTTTTTCAATGAAAAATATTTTTCTCTTTTAACCAAAAAAACTTCAGTTTCTTTTTTGAAGCTATTGTAAATTAATAAAATTGTAATATTAATATAAAATATATTTTTTTAAAAAAGAAGGCTTTCCCTAGGTGTATGAAAGCTCAATTTTGAATTTATTTTTGATTTGAATAATACGATTTTTTGATTTTATAAAATTGTCAATTGGATTTTTTTGTTTTATTTAAATCAAAACATTTTTTGATATTTTATTCATTTTGATATTTCAATGATTTTATAAAAACGAACAAAAATTAGATTTTTTATATAAAATTATTTGTAATTTTTTTTTTTATTGCAATATCAAATCTACTACTGAAAAGTGGATTTTGTTTTTATATATTTTTGTTATTCCATGAGCGTAATGAATATTTTTTTTTTTAAATTTAATCAAGTTTTTTGTAAATTTTGTTTATTATTCGGACGAACATGTTTGATTTGCGAACAGGAATATTTGTAAGGTGGTACTCGTATATTCCTTTAAAATTGTTTTTAAAACAATACTATAAATATATATCAAAGCGTTTTTTATTTATTTAAAAATGTTTATATCAAAAAAAGCTTGGACTGTAGAAAAATGCAATATCAAAAACTGCATTTCATTTTAAAAAGTTACGATACATTTTTATATGACATTTTATACTAGATATATGAAGACGAAAGTTTTGCTCTGGATTGTAATGAGCTTTTTTGTATACAATTTGTTTGTGATTGTATGTGTGTGTGTTATTGTTTCGTTTATTGTTTGTGTCCGCGCAATTCGAAATATTGAGCTTTTTCTATATATAATATATCTTAGACATTCAGATTTGAAAAAATAGTATATGATATTGATTTTATGTACATATCGGAATTTGTTTAGTTAAATTGTGAAAAGTTTCAAATAATATATTTAAAAAGTTTTTAATAAAGCATAATATAACATTTTTAATATAAAGACAAAGACAATAATGGCATTATACTTATTTCTTGATTTTATGGTGTTATACAAAATACGTTTATATTATTTGTAATTTTTTAAAGAATAAAATAGGAAATAACAAAATATAAAAAAGATAAATTGAATCATTGTTTTTTTGTTTTTAAGGTAATTTTGATTATGAGATATCGAAAAATATAATTTATAATTTATAATTTTGTTATTATTAAAACAAAAATCAAAATCTATATATTATTTTTTAAAATAATATATAGATTTTGATTTTTGTTTTAATAATAACAAAATTATAGGAAAAACGTTCCTGAGCTTCTTTTTCTATATTGAGTCAATTTGGATTTTTTTAAATTATTGAATTAGTTAAAAATGTCTTTAAACTTATTATTTAACATACAAATTTAATGAAAATATGTAAAATTTAATTGAATAATAATATTTAAAAATATTCAAAAATCGTTAATTTATAAAATTATATTTTGATATTATATTAATTTATTATTACAAATTGAAATAATAAATATTTAATATAATTAAGTTATTTCATTTTTACGTATTCTTTTTAATTATAATATCAGTTCAAATATATATATAATTATATTTATTTGTAAACACACGATTATAGACAACACAGGCAACAAAACAATACTACACGCTATTTCTATACGTTCATATAATTTATAATAAAATATTTAATAAATTGTAACATACAATAGTTTTTATTATAACAAATTAGGAATGTTCTAACTAAACGCTCTGGATTGAAGCCTATATTATATATACAGTAGCTCACATATACGACGGCTTCATTTTGTAGGCTCGCTTCCAGATCTCACACAGACATACGGTACTGTGAAAACGATAGAATATTGCCAGTGGCATCGACACGTGTGTGATAATTGTCCAGGCCCAGAGTCCATAGAAATTCAATTGAATCGGATGACTCTCAGCACGTGATTTCTCAAGTGTACTGATGGCCCACATAGCTAAATTTGCAACCAACAGAAATGTCACGATCTCACGACCGGGTTTCTTGCGCATATGTTCCGGTGTGGCAGCATTACGACGACTAGCGTCCAGTATAAACATAGTCTGACAGGCTGTTTGTACAATGGAAGCAAGTGCAGTTATAAGCACAAGAATTGTGTCTCGCCTCAGAGTAAAATGACCACCGATCACAGTGAATGTACTGTAGAGAAAGAGTCCTGTCTGAGCACCCACTAGCAGAATATCGTCCAGCTCAAAGCTTCGCATCGAATCGTATTGTAAGTGCCGCACTTGAATCATTCCGACAAGTGTGGCAATCGTTGCCGTTGCATAGATGGTTAGCTCACAAATTGTTACTTCCGTTACGGCCAGCGTCACGAATTCCGGTCGTGAGATGAGCACGAAAAATAGTATCAGCGATATTATGGTCAGCACGAGTATTAGGATTCCAGTGAATAGTCCCTTGTGAGCACGAGCACAGTCAACGGAATAGTGATAGGGTGAACGTTTACATGGTGAGGGACCTTCGACACGTGGCGGTGGATCTGGTGTGGGTGGTCGACAGATACCGCGCCACATTACGTACAAGATAGCGGCACAGATCAGTGAGTACTCGATGGTACAAGGAAATAAAAACGGAGAGGCATCCTGAACGAGAGTGCCGATAATGTTGGAGCGTCGGCACTCGAAAATGTGATGCGGTCCCTTGAGGCCACGAGCAATACGCAGATGTGCCGTTTCCGTTTCAATGGCGTGCTGAGCGACCTTATTTCCTGATAAAATACAAATCAATACATTTTTGTATTTATGTTTTTATGTTTTATTAATACCCAATCTATGTGATATCCGGAGCGTTCGGTTTTCTGGATTGTAGAATGTGAGAATTTCGTGTTTTGTCTCCTGGATGAGTACGTTCAGCCAGACAGAAAGATTCGTTCCGATCATATGCATCAGACCAAAGCGAGCGATGATTTTGTGACGATATACCTTCATTTGCTGAAATTGAAAAAAAAATATTATTATTTTGAAAGATTTTTGTTTAGCTAAGGCCAAGATTAGTGAAAACTAGTTTAACTTATACAGCTCAACCGTGTTTTTTTGGAGATTTCTGCTTTTGAACTTATTTACATAGTAATAAAATGTGAAACACCTTAACAAAGACCATTTATAAAATAACTAGACACGTAATATTTGCCTAATCCTTAACGAGAGGTTACACAAAGAAAAATCTGCGTCGAACAAAAGAAAGCAAATAACAACACCGAAGAAAAGTAAACATGCGCTCGAATGCGCGTTTCCTCTATTTCTTTAAAATGCAGCATATACAAAACAAAGCACTCAAAACGAGTGCACTTCTACACAAGAAGCTTCCGGCGCAAAGTACATTGTTATGGTCCGAGCTTTGAAGCACGCATGCATAACTATATAATACACGGTGAGAACGCACCATAAATCTTGAACTCTGTAGAGTGCGGGTTAGACATATCTCGTGTACTCTCATATGCGGTGGAATGGGTGCATTTTTGAGGGTGGGACGAGGAGAAAGTACAAACAAAGCCAACCAGCATCACCGAATTCTACATATATTTACATTTAGAACGCTCACAAGGGAGCTTAAAGTTTATACGAGTAACAAACAAGTTTAACATGTAAACACATTCATACCAAAATACGATATTAATCAAGCTCTTTGACACTGTTCCAAAATCAGCGGTGTGCAGGCTTAACAATTTAATTTATAAAAGGCCGAAATATTTTGTCGGAATTTTTAGCAATTTATGACATTTTTTGGAGAATGTATTCATTTTAAAGTGTATAAAATAGTATATACTAAATACTAATTTCTTATTATTTGAATATTTTAATAATATTTTTTGTTTTTTACCTACGACATAAATATATATTTAACAACAATAACTCGCACGACGAAAAATATACATTCTATTGATTTTTCTGTAGTGTTCATGTTCAGATATTCTATTTCTAGAGAACAAATTTTAAATTTGCACAAAAAACTTAATTTTTTTTTTGTTTTTTAGTATTAAAAATATTAAAATGCATTTATCCCATTAAAATCATTTTATTTATAAATGTTTTTTAATAATATAAAAATTTGTTTCGTCTTGATGCAAAAGGTTTGTATTATTAAAAATGCAGTTAGTAATATCGAATTTTTTTGTTTGGTATTTTATCAATATTTTAACATTTAAATTAAAAATTCTCTGGCAGCAAACTTTTTATTAAAGAATCGAAATTATAATCTGTAATCCCTATTTGAAATATCTGTTGATTCGTGAAAATTAAATTAATAGGTAATAATTAAAAAAGGAAATATTTTCAAAAAATTATTAAGATTTGTACTTATTACTTATTTTTATTAAATAATAATAAAAAATGTGTATTCTTTTTTGGCGAATCTACAGCAGAGCGAAAACTCGATTCTGAAAAAGTTCACTCCTTCCTTTTTGGTGTCATTTGTAGACCTTAGATTTTTTTTAACCCTCTCACCACTCCCCTCTTTACACATAAATACAAAAAAAGACCTTTTTGCCTCTATTTCCCTTAAGGGTTATCCGATTTTATTTATCTTTTTTTCATACATAGGTATTTTAAATACCTTTCTGATAATTTCCTACACTCCCCCCCTCACCTCAGAAAATGAGGGGGGACTCTCTTTTAAAAAAACTTTGATGAGCTCTCAACCCTAAGCGTTGTTTTTTTTACTATTCTACGAATCAAGAGGAAAATTTGTGAATTTTATCTAATTTAACTTTTTCCATTTTTTACAGTAAACATAAGAACTTTTTTGTAAAATGTAAAAAAAAAAGGTAATATTTAAAAAAGGCAATATTTTCATAAAATAAATAATAATTATCAAAAAAATTATTATATTTTTTTATTATAAATAATACGTTTTTTGTTTTTTTTTTATATTTATTTTTTACAAATCAAATAGAAAATGTATGAATTTTATCTAATTTAACTTTTCACTTTTTTACTTTTTTAAAGCAAAAATAAAATCTAAAAGAAAACATATTTACAAAAAAAAAGTAAATTTGCAATTTTTTTAATGGAACAAAACAATTTTTTACTTAACATCCAAAAAGTAGTTTAGGAAGAAAAAACAAAATTTCAGTGTTATATCGCGATTTTAATACATACCTTTAACATATTTTTAAATCTAATGATGCAGATATTTATAAACATAATTTGAAAACATTATCCTAAAGTTTCGTAGAATAAAAATATTACTGTTAATCCGTGGGTTATGAAGATGCAGAAAAAAAGAAACACATTATTTTTTCTAAATAATATTTATTTGGATTTACCAGTGTCTCACATCACCTTTTTGAGTGATAACGGCTTGAATTCGTCGTGATGTTCCAGCATTCATGATGCCATTTCAATGTATAGCGAGCCAATACCTTGTGCGACCATGCAACCCCAGACCATTACAGAAGGCGCAAATTTGACTTTCTTAGTGCTTCGTTTGGTGTTCGAATAACCCCGGCAGCTTGAATCACCAAAGGAAACTTCGAATCTGTAATCATCACTCTTTATGTCCAATTCACACGCTCTTTTGCCCATTTCATCCTGCAGATCTTCTGTTTTTTTTTTATTTAAAAGTGGCTTGTCTTTTGCCTACGAAAATATTTTATAAAATAGCATTACAGACATCATCAAATAAATACAGCATAACCTTACTTTATAAAAACCAAATCCCGTATTTTTGATGGTATCGTTGAGTCGTGGCTATGTAATAAGTATTTTTGTTAGCCAGGTTCCAGATTGAAGTTATTTCCTTAGCTGTTTTTGGTCGATTTAGTTTAAGAATCTACTTTGTGACAAATTCACATCCTGGCTTATTTGTCGAGTAGATTTTCCCCTTGAGTTTAAATTTAAAATAATTTTACGAACGTCCTCGTTAATGCACCTGCCTCGAAACATTTTGTTTCAATTTTTAATGTGTTATGATAATTTGCATTATATTTTGTGGTGAATTTGACAATTAACGGTAAATAACAAGGCCACAACGCGGATAGTACACGTAAAGCAAAAGTGAAAATTAAAGTAGTAAATACACGGTTTCTGTTTGATCTCGGCATTTTAAATGCTCACGGATTAACAGTCATATTTTTATTCTACGAAACTTTATGATAATGTTGTCAAATTATGTTTATAAATATCTGCATCATTATATTTAAAAATATGTGAACGAACTCCCATAATTTAGGGTAGTATACTTATTAGGTTTAAAATGTAAAATCAAAACTATAGAAATTATTATTTTCGATTCTAAAATATATTTTTGCTGAAGCTTCATAGTTCACAGATTCCACAGTAATTTGATAATTGAATTTTAAAAATATATAATATGTTTTTTGGATTTAAACAACAAAAAGAACTTTTAAAAATAACTAAGACAATTTTAGCTCAAAATTGAGGGAGTTGTTAACAAATATATGAATAAATTTCCAAAAAACGTATTTTTTAAGGTTGCCCCTAAATACATTAAAAAAGCCAAATTTGTAAATTAGTGTCATATATTTTTAACAATTAAATTAAAAAAAATACCAAAACAAAATCCATTTGTTATCATTTATAACAAAAAATTTTACATTAACAAAAACCGTCTAAATAATGCTATATACTTATATAAATGTATAGCTATTGTTAGAACAAAATATCTGTATATTCATATGTATGTAATTTTACAGTTTTAAGTAATCAATATTTTTTGATTCCATCCCGGCTTGAGTTTGACCTACAAAACCACCTAAACGTGTTCAGATTTACTGTCCGCTATATTTAATTTTATGGTTGTCTTGATTTATCATTTGCCTCTATGTAATATAAACAAAACAGACAAGCACAGAACACATTGGCATTACTTTTCAGAGTTTGCTCCGTTTGATGTTTAATCGCAATTTAGCGCATCAGCATTATTCAAATTTCACGAAGTTTTCATGCCGTTTAATTATTCTATTTACATTATATGTAGCTTATATATAATATAACCTATATGTATATTAGAACATAAAAAAGATATTATGGATATATGAAATGTGTTCCTCTATATATTTTATAAAAGAATTGCATTTAGCAATGTTGTAATTTTTTTAAAAATACATAAATGTCTAATCGGCACTATTTTTTCTTTTTCAGATTAACCCCCTTAAAATTACGCAGACGTGTACAAAACTTATATCGTAAGTACAACATTTTGACTACTTACTATTACTATTACTGAATAAATATGCATATATGCAGGCATTGCACAGAAAAAGCTAAACACTTGTTATCTTTATAAAACACACACACACTATTCAATAAACACAGATAATGGGGCGGACGCATGCACGCATGCGTACACAGCTTTGTAAACATCGCAACATATGAGTGAATATGTAAACATTATATTATAAGCATAATATGTATTTGATGTGTATATATGTACGTATTTATATATACCATATATATACTAATGTCGTATTTATGTATTGAATAATACAGACATTACATTTACATCACTATTAATAGTTTTGAAAGGAATTTCATAAATATTGAAATGTGTACATTTATATGCAAAAATGTGTTAGTCCATAATTTATTAATTTATGCATTGCGTTCGTATTGTGCAAACTTTAAATCGAGTAATTTTTGCAAACATTTGTTCGCGTACAAATACTCGTAATAAACGTTTATGCATATATATTATTTTTATGAAATATAAATCAAGTATTTAAACTTATTGGTGAGTAAAAAAAATATCTATGATAATTATTTGATATTTATAAATTCATAGTTTATATATAGTATATATACATATTAGGTCCATTAATCCCTATTCGGGACATAGGACATCATCATCATCAGTTCGTTTGATCTTCCGCCAGCTCTCGTTCGACTGTGCGCCTCCACGTCGTTTTCGTTCGCTTGTGTTAAGACGCATTTCTTTAGTCTTCTTTGCATTGATCCGAAGGCCGAATCGCAAGATTCTGCAGCATTGGGTCGACATCTTCGTGACGATGAGCCAAAAAGCAAGCATCGTCAGCGTATTCAAGGTCCTGAAGGTTGTCGTACAGGCCCTATTGAATACCGCGACCACTACAATAGCAGCGATAAATAGCAGAGTTGAGAGAAGTCATTATAGACGCACTCCACTATTCACGACAAAGCTGTCTGAAAGCTGACAGTTATGTAAAACCCGCCAAGAAGATCCGGCGTACATCTCTTTCATGTAGTAGGTTATCTTGGTGGGTACGCCCCGGCGTTGCAATGCGGGCCAAATTGCTGTTCTAATATCGACGCTGTCGAAAGCTTTTTCGAAGTCGACGAACATTGCGTACACCGGGGATGGCAATTCTGTTGATTGTTCCATAACGATCCGTACGGTATTTATGACGTCGATTGACGAATACCCTGTTCGGAACTCTGCTTGTTGGCGCCGCAGGTTTCTATCGTTATGGAACAGTACCATCAATAAGATAACCTTTGTCAGGATCTTGTAGACCACGGTCAGCATACATATACCCCTCCAGTTTTCGCAGTCACCTTTCTTGAACAGCTTAACGAGTATTTCTAACTTCCAATGTAGTAGTCGCTGTTGATCGTCTGGCCCTTCTGAAGAAACATTCCGTGTGTGTTCCAAAATACAGTCGCCATGACCTTGACTGCTGACTGCTGTGTCTTCGGACGATTTGAGCGGCTATCCTCTTCACTCGGCTGGCACTTTTTTCGACCCCGAGGTATAGTGATAGATACATGTTTAAAAACATTTTATCACGCGTAATCGCTCCAAACAGCGCTTTACAGGCATCTGTTGATGGTTGCTCTAATACAGAAAACAAAAGCGGCACGGTGTTGGCGGCGACTTAATTTAATGAGCCATGTGTTAAATGACAACACTTTTTTTTATTAAATTGTTCGTTTTACGAATTTTAGATAATATTTTTGAATAAGTTATTGAGAATGACAAGCAATGTAGTTGTTATATAAAAATGTGCCAATTTGCAACCGTGTAAGCTTTTTGGGTCTTGTCGGGTTGACAACTTTTTTTAAAGGCCCGATGGGTTAATTAGGAATATATATGATATATAATTCTATTTCCATGTAGATAAACAAAGTTTTTTTACACGCATAGATTCTGCATAAAAAAATGTATATTCTATATCTTTAATGATTTATCCATCCATGTACAATTTAACATAACATTCTTCTAAATAACAAACTTTTTGAAGATGATTATATCGAATGGTGCGCGTGTCATCTTAAGATGACTATTTGATCAATTTGTCTTAATAGCACTTTGTTTGACAGGTCCATGGTTCCGATGCGTAAAAGAAAAAAACAAAACTTATATAGTGCAATTTAATTTGTATAGGTTTATAATTTTATATGGAGACATGTCATCTCTCATAATAAATGTGAAAACGAACAGCAAAAGTAGAAATGTTATCATTTTGTTTGCACTATTTAATTACTTTTGTTTTTAAAGCATATGTAGCTAAACTCTTCTTACTCATTAAAAACCCCTACTACTCTAAATATTAACATTTTATTTAGGTGCAATCACTACATCATCATAAAGTTTAGTAAGTTTAAATAACATTTTAGAAAATGCCAATTAAGAGTACAGGGTACAGAGGTCACAGAGGTTAATTTAAATACCTAAACCATAGAATAATAGAAGAATAATAAAATGTGGCAAACGGCAAAAAGGATTTTTTTTAATTGTGTATATAGGAGGGAGGGGTGATAGGAGGAAAAAATATGATGATCAATTATTAAAGATGTGGCGGAAACAGCCATTCACTCATCTTGCAGTCACTTTTGATTTTGAACTTTCGTCAAATTATCCCGCGGGGTGAAAGTTAAATGAATATCGGCGGGATAAAAGTAAATGGCGAAAAATTACATAAATGAATACGCGGGATGACAGAACGCGGGGTGAAAGACCGATTTTTGTATGTTTCCCAATTAAAAAAAGATAAATTATGTTTTTTAATTCATTCATAAAAATTAAATTCATAAAAATGAATTTCCCAGGTTGTAATTTGGTTTATATCAACTTCAACGGGTTTCATTGCATGCCGCCGTTATAATTATTTCAACGCAAATCACATGTTTAGAAAAAATATTGTATACATGTTTTATTAGGTTTTATGTTTTAATGTTTTATTAAGGAACAACACAAAAAATCTAAATAAATAATTATTTGCTGTTTTTTACTTTTTTAATTATTAAATTGACAGCTCATTTTTATTATAATTTATACTGACCTTAAAATATTATATTTGTTTGTCACAACTCTTTACTTTTAATACATTTTTGCTTACCCCTCTCACTCCCCCCACTATATACCCAAATACAAAAAATGCAAAACAGTTTAGGCCTGCGGTCGGGTGTTTGATGAAACAACCTTTATATACCAGCGGGATTGAAACCCGTGTTGTGTATTTTTATCTTATGGGTGGATCCTAAGGGTATTAGCGGTTCGTTTGATTAGGTCAAACTTACAAGCTATAAGCTTTTTTAACATATTATATAGCAAGCAATATACTAACAACCTTCTCTGCCGAAAATGTTTATAAACGATTTACCAAATGGTACCCGAATAGGGATAAGCATGAAACTGGCACTTTATTCAATGTTATTATTTATTTAATATTGTTATTCATTTA
>JANSTU010014087.1:0-14791 GCA_027564075.1 Bolitophila hybrida | reverse complement strand
TCCTCTCCATACGTCGCCTCCCCATACGCAGCAGTGGCCGGCAACGTTTTCAACCCTTACTCTGCCTACCCTTACGTGGTCTAAGTGATATGAACACCAAATGTTGAAAACAAGAACTGAAACATGACGAACACAATGCATTAGAATAAACATTAATAAGAACTAAGTTTTATAGTGTTTTTTATTGTAGGTATTCTTGATACATTAATTAGCCTATATTGCTGCCTAATTTTGAGGTAGGGCTGCTACCTTTCCGATTCCAAACAAGCTGGTTTGTATCTATAGTCCAGACTGGTACAATGCAAGTTGTCGTTGACCTCCTAGAGAAGTTCATCTGATACCGTGATAGAATATACACCCGAACTTTACAAGTATTTGTCGACTTTGTTATCTGATAGATAGGGTACTATTCATACTAATTTAAATGTTCTCCAACACATCTTTCCACCTAATCCATGAAACCGCCGCATTAGTTGAGGTATATAAAAGAGGCATATAAAAAAGAAAAAAAAATACAAATTATAGAATACAAATTACAAATTATTCTCTACAAAGTATAGAGTATAGAGAATAGAGAATAAAAACAAATTTTGAGCAATATACGTGTAGGTGTAAGTTTGTATATATATATTTTTTAGGAGCGTATCAAAATCTCAAATTTCAAAAACCAGCAAAAAAAAAATTCAAAAAACGTTTTTACCGTATAATATTCTAATAATCGCCTTGTATGTACAATAGGGTGGGCTTTTAAAACGGTTTGTGTAGGATGTTTTGAAAAACAAAATGTTTCTTACGTGTAGTTGCAAAATAAAAAAAATTGCTTTTTGTCTTTTTTTTTCGACGTTTGTTGCCTCCGCATTCTCATTGGATCCTGTAATCCCTTTTTGGTGTGCGATGCCGTTTAAGTATAATTTATGTCGATAAATAGCAATTGAAAATATCGATTAAGTCGATTAGCTTTAATTCTCTCCAAATTATAGCCAATAAAACAAAAAAGCTAAAAAGTTTTCATTCTTATGAAATAATAGCAATAATGAAATATAATATTTGTTCATTTGTTTTATAATATAAAGCCTATATACTTTTTTATAGCCAAATAATAGTTACAGCAAAATCACCAAAACTAAGAAAAACTAATTTAAAAATGTTCGTTTAATAAAAATAAGGTTTTAAATTGTTCTACATTAGAACCGAATTAAACCAAATAAACTAAATATTGACAAATTTTAAGAGCTAAATGTTGGTTGGGATGAATGATTGATTATAGGGTATTTTTTTTACATCACCTCGCCTAAATTGTAGTTTTGCCAAATTATATTACATTTTCAATAGGGGATTAGGGATAATGTAAAAGGGATAGTTTTTTTCTGCGGATTTTGAAACTTTTTTCCATTTGTTTGATTAAAAAATTAGTAGATTTTTATGTCTTTTTGACATTTCATTATAAAATATTTTTTTAACATTTTTTTTATTTTATTGTATTTTTTATTGTGACACATAGTACTGTCGAATCTCATAGCACCTACTATGCGATTGTTTTTGTGAGAGCTGGCGATTCATATGCACTGTGGGATCATGTGGACCCCACAATTTGATATCAGATGTACTGGTAGTAAGTTATAATTATATCGAGTGGCTAGCATCATGTTATTTTTTTTATTTATATATTTTTTAACTTAATAACTTTCTATATGGTCCTCAATTTAGTGGGTACTACTGTAGAACTATTAATTGAATTTTATATGTCTAAAAATAAAAAATGCGTTCTTTTTTATTTAATTATGAATGCATCTTTATTCATGA
The DNA here is from genome assembly GCA_027564075.1 of Bolitophila hybrida. Classification (NCBI taxonomy): domain Eukaryota; kingdom Metazoa; phylum Arthropoda; class Insecta; order Diptera; family Mycetophilidae; genus Bolitophila; species Bolitophila hybrida. The sequence continues at coordinate 12,988 of JANSTU010014087.1, read as the reverse complement.
ACACCAAAAAATAATACAAAAATGTGGAGGCATTTGTGCATCCTAAACAATTTATTTAAAATTGAAGGCAAAATAATTAAATCATTTAAAACAAATGATACATTTCCAAATTTAAATTATTGCGTTTAAAACTATCTCATATTTAATATACCAAGGAAAAATATATGATTTTTTTAATGAAATTAGATTTTTGTAATATATTTCACTTCCTAAGATATAATTTTGTATTAATAATTAATTAAGTATTGAATAAAATGCGCTTATAATTAAATTATAAAAACGCATTAAAAGTTGAAACGCGTTTTTATATTTATAAGTATCATTGAATCCTTTAATCCCTAGTGGGACATAGGGCCAATGTGCGATGCCGCACACCGGATTCATTGAACATTACAGGTTCACACGAGTGGTCAAGTCATGCTAATGTGATGTTTGTGGTACTCCTATTGGAGCTACTGTGCTTTAACACTCACAACACATTCCCAAAGGTTAGGAGTCTTAATTTGCCCAGACGCGACTCTAACAACTTTGCAGGGCAAATGTGCATATTTTATAATTATAATATAATATTATATTATGTTGTTATTTATGTTATTTATTTAATTATTATTATTTAATTTTTTTTAAGATCCCAATTATATTTCTTTAAATGTCTTTATTGTATTTCTTATATTTTTTTTTTATTTGGCACATGTAAAATGAGAATTTGATCTTGCTAATACTAAGAGTAAGAGCAGAATTTCGTCTTACTACAAATGTACAAACGGGAATAACACCAAACTGTGAATTATTAATCCACATTAAATTTATTAGCACTCTTTTTATGTGTATGTGGGATATGATGCATGATAGATACGTCGTCTCCTAAAAAACATAAAATAATCGATGTTTGATACAAGCACTTGTTGTGATTTACAAAAAAATCAAAATAACTTTAAATATTCAAGTAGCCTATTCATAAATGTAGACACAGTTTAAAAAAAAACAGCGAAACGTAAAAAAAAAACAATAAAAAATATAAAATGATAATAAAAAGAATAAGTTCAGTCCGTACACTCGACAGTCTTGTGATCAAGAAGCTCGACGAACAGTTATGGAAGCTGGTACATCCACAAAGTGCCATCTATTATCCATCCGATCTAGCATAATATTTGGACTAATACATGATGAATTGTTTTTAGAGAAGCCACGAGGATTCAATTGCCAAGCAAATTAAATGGAATTAAAATTATATGTAAAATAAAACTTTTCTTTTAACATATTTTTTTTTTTAATTATTATTCTATTGTATAATTTCAATAGATACTAAGTAAAATAAGTATATATATACACAAAAAATTCTTAATAAAGATCATGAAGTAATTAACCAAAGCCCTCATTATATTTGATATTAAATGGATACCCTTTAAGAAACTAAAAATTATCCAGCATCTCGGTTTGATATCATATTTGACATCAGACAATAAACCCGCATCTACGGCCAAGAGGTTATGTAGCCGCATGCACACGCAACGACTCAGAGCCTTTTTCGCACTCACACTCAAAGCAGAATCTTCAATTAAGAAGGTGCGACTTGAGAGTTCAGTCCGCGAATCGTCTAATGAGTGCGCCGGTGATTTTTCGATAGTTCTTCTTCTGCGTTTCATTATCTTTTACCTTCGCACACTTAGTCGGTGCGAATGTGTGAATCTACTTCTTGTGCTGCGTGTGCGCAATATAACGTCTCGGAATTCCAAATCAGTTCCGATCACATACATACAACAAGCAAAAGCGAGAAAAACAGGAAAAAACTTTGCACAGTTTTCCGCGGATTATCGCTGGCGCGAAATCTTTGTAGGTGCGCGCGCGCCTTCGAATACACCCGCCGCTTACGTATATATACAGGTAGATAATAATCTCAGGTTCGCGAACGGACATTGCGTGGTTCGAACGCAGGCCTAAGCGCATTTCGTAGGTTTAATTAACTTTTGTTCCGCGCGCAAAATTACTCGACACAAAAAAGAACATAATCTTCGTGCACACGTTCGCCCAAGATGCCCACCAGAACCGCATGTTAAGGTGGACGAAGTACCGACATTCCATATAATAGACTGTTGGCGCGGTACACATAATGTGCTCACCTTTAATTTGATCTCGTGCATTCCATACAAAATGCCGAGCAGCTCATAAGCGTGAAGATATCATATCATCTTTGGTGCACAACGTCCGCGTGTCCATAACTCGGCCAGTGTCTGCGCGTTTGTGTGTGTGTGTGTGTGTATGTTAATACACAAAAGCACACGCTGTTTTGACTATGTGTTTCTACCATTGTATGACTATCATGAGTTCATGACTTTTTATGCTTATTTATGCTGTGGCGAGCATGAGCTGCGACGCCACTGAAATGATATTGCTAAAACATACACACACATACAAACACACCTTTTATCGACAGCACAATCAATTGATTGCTAAACAAACAAACAAACAATTGATATGTGTCAATAAATAAATAAAATGTATTATGTTTAAATCGTGTTTATGTATAAGCGAAGCGACGTGAACATCAGCGGAGGGCACGCTTTCCGTTTGCCGCCTCACCTCGCCATGGTGTGTGCATTTATTATAAGAGAACCGTGTGTTCCCACCACCTTGCCACCAGCAGAAGCAAGTGTCGCTTCTTCACCACCACTTCACTAGTAGATATGTATTATATGCGAATATACTGTCGAGGACCGAGCACGTGTCAATCACGAGTGGAGCTTTTGTGTAAATGTGTTTATTGTCGGTGTGTATACTCGCACGTCGATTGCGTCTCTCAGGTGAGCGCACGAGCTCTCGCGCGATAGTGTCAAGCAGGTATTTTCGTTTATTTGCACAGCGGTTTTTGTTTAGCGCATATAAAGTATAGCATATAATATAAAAGCTAGCGTGACTTTGAGACCATTGATATTGGCCGACATGGTTTTTCTGATAGACTATATATTTCAACTACAAAGTAGTATTTAGGTATTCAACATGACTGTCACAATTTAAGCTTTATTTACCCAGAAATGCCATGGGGTCTCACAGGGGGGGCTTTCTGGACGGCACACAGACGAAGGTTAGGTCGTGATCAGCACCGGTTGGTATAAACGCACGATCGAATTGATTGATTTTAGAATATCAGTATACAATTCGATTGTATTCGGATTGTATAGATCGATTTCCTTTATGGGAACGGTGTATATTATACATACTTTGTATTAGAAGACCGAAGAAATTCCAAGAACATTATAAATTGTTTATTCTTTTGGGGGAATTTATCGCAATGTCTAACTTTAGCTAGTTAGTAATTCCAATAATGGTTATATTTTGCGTATTTTCTCAGAACTAATTTTATTTGTATTAATTTGTTATTGGTTCTGGTTTCCAGTGACTTGAGCACTTGAAAAAATGTTTTAAGAAAAAAATATTTCTGTAGTTACTCAAAATGTACTGAATTACCCATCAATTTTTTTTTAACAATACATTTTTACCTATTTTTAAGATTTAATGAAATTAATAAGGGTTTATCTATACTATACTATATCTATAAATTAAAAATCATTTGCATTGTTTTACAAATTAAGATGTTTGATACAATCTTAAAAGCTTTTGAAGGTTTTGGGGACTTACCTCTAATGATCACTATGTACCACCATTTGGTCAATCAAGTGACTAAATATAACTAAAGTAATAATTTAACGTTATAAACAAATAAATCAAATTAATCCATTATTTAATCAAGGCTAATGCTTTCAATCTTAAAAATGTAGATGGAGAAGGAGCCATTTAGTCAGAGTGAGTTTCGGCATGGCTGGAAGTAATAAATAAAGCAGTCACTAACTGACTGTGGTGACCTACGAATCTGTCGACTCAATGCTGTAGAATCTTGCGATTTCTGCAAGCCTAGTCGGCGTTCGGATCAACAAGCGAACGGGTGCAGCCCATCCAACTCAACGGTGAATCCGTTGAGATTGTTGGAAGCTTGTTAACTGTTGATGGAGGCATAGACATTGACATCAATCACCAACCGCGTCCATTTCCGCAACTTTGTGGCTGATGCCCTATGTCCCAAATAGGGATCAAAGGAATTTATATATAAGCGCACTTATTTAACACCACAATTGCGAGGGATTACACCCATTACCTCAATATACTATTATAAAGAAAAGAGATTAAATGAAAATAATTTACATTCTACAATGTGATTCTGTAACGACTAGCCGAATTTCACCAGCGTATTCCTTGGCTCATTTCATGAATATATGTCCACTACGACCATCCCCCAAAATGTAAAAGTGCGAAATGGCAGCGGTTTCAAAATTTTCGGATTGGTGGTTAATAGGGTAAAATTGTTGAAATTGCTACATTCCAAAAACACTTTGGCCTGCCGTGCCGGTATCGAACCGGCGACCTCCCATAGACCAACTTACCTTTTTAAAATGCCCAAAGTTGGTTCGAAATATGTACCTATTGGTTCCAGCTTTTTTTTATAATGCGTGATATTGAAATTTAAATAATATATTCTAAAAAACTACAAAAAAACAAATCAATGCATCACTCTTAAAAAAATACTCAATTATTTTATCTTTTCCCCGTCTCTCAGGAAAATAGAGGAAGTATAACTTTACATATATAAAAAAGCAACAAAATTTCACACGACAATTCTAAACTTGTTTATGTCACTTTAATGCGTTCGCTTTTATCTCCTTACCTGGTCTATCCTAATCTCTTATTCTCCGTTCACACAATTCGACATACAATCGACAAGCGACTCAAAAAGGCTTTTCTTGGTCTTTGCCGGTGCGCATCTCATCTATGATTGATTGACTTTCATTAACGACGATTTTACGGTTTTCAAATAATAACAAAAAAACAACATTGATTTTAACTTCCCCGAACGTCAGGGACACGCACACTTTAATAACACTAAGGTGAAAGGATGCGTGTGTAGGTTGTAGACTGAAAATCTTGAATCTTTGAAATCAATTGAATCAATTGTCAGGTTTTAGATTCCTATATATACTAAGTCGAGCGTGTAACTTGTACAAATCAATATCGTTTAAATATATATAAACGAATCGCAAGGGCATTTTTGTGTCTGCACCGCGAGCGCTAAAAGCAATTCTGCGCCAAGTATATATATACTCGTATATATATTTTATATGCTCTGTATGCTGACAACTATTCCGTGCAGTTACCAGTAACACTATATTATATGAATGTAATTGAATAATATACCTATACCGTTCTTCTGTTGAGCATTAAACCAAAACACTGTACAGAAGAATGAGCAATTAAACGAGACTCATTTAAAAGGTCCGCGCACACTCAAAATAGCCGCATGAATAGAATATACCCAAGATTTATGTACATACATTCATTCCTCTCTTGTTCGACGTGATCTACTTAATTGGTCCTTAATCGAATCAGGCGTGCATTCAGACAATAGACCAAATCTCAATACAATGTGTCGGTTTTGCGCGCGTGCTCGTGCACATTTGCGTACAGTGCGCGATTTCGATATAATATAGAATTGCGGAAATGCACTCTGTCGCAGGCCATCGCTAGAAACACACAATCGCAACACAAAAAAGAGATCAGGAAAAACACCAACGTCGCGGAAAAACGAAAAACGCTTTGTGACTACAAAAAAAAAGCACGATGAAAGAGTCTTGTCGCGATAGCCCTGAATATAATGTGTACAATATAATTATACATATATATGTATATATATATTATATATGTATTTGAAGCGATTTCCCAGCGTGTATAAAGTGCAGACTTGAAATTAAATTACTGAAATGTTGCAATTAACTTTAAATGGTCTGCATTTTTTAATGAACTTAAACTCTTTTATTATCATTAGCGTACTTTCTGTGAAATTGAAAATCGCACGGAAGCGTTTTCGGTGTGCGGTTGACGATTAAGGGCTAGCAGTGGAATGTGCCTCCGGCATATTGGATTTTGTGGTTGTGCGAGTTTATGTAAAATTGTATATAGACGAGAACGAGACTTTCTAGTTGATACACACTTTAATTGCATACTGGCAGGCGTTAACGAAAACAAACTTAATTAGTATGCGTTCAGCGTGTGTGTTTTATTGAGATTTTCGTTTGGAAATAAAGTCATTGGGTTGTTGAGAAGTATGCTATTTAATTATTTAATACAACTAAACTGAAGATTACGGATTTTAAGTTTGACACCTAATTAAGTAGTAATAAAAACTAGGGAAATGTGGATTTTAGTTTAAAATTTATTGCAGATAATTTAATAAATGATAATTAGCTTATTAGTTTTTCTGACAGAGATTCAATTGATGTTTTAATATAAATAACTTTTACGGCCAATCCACTGAATAACTGTACTCACCGTAAGTATTAATTTTAATTCCTTTTTTAATTGCTTCCCATCAGCATAGGTGTGTTAACGAGAATCAACTTAATAAATATTTACTTTTAAACACATGCTCGTTTTTTATTAAGCTATTACTTATAGAAAGAAGACATCGCCACGGACTTCAATTATGAATACACGAAATTAGAATCGAACCATAAGGAAACTAACACACTACATATATTCTAATATTTATTATTAAATGTATGTAATTATGTGCATATATGCGTTATGTTGGCGTGCATGCGCCATGAGAGATGTGAGCAATCATAAATAACGCATATAACTATATAATGCCGGTGCGCGCCCAAGAGATGATAAACTATGCATACTCACAAAACCTATAATTTCTTGGATAGACCGAAGATGCTGGTCTTGACCCACAGACGCGCACGCAGACTCACATATAAACAAATTCATATATATTTATATATAAACGTAATTATTATGTTTGTCGGTTTTTGTCTGCGCATCGCGCTCAGGTCTTATATAGAGGTCTGTTTTTTCGTCGAGTTCAACATGAATATTGGTTTTACGAAGACGATAATTTATGTTTGTGTTTTTTTTTGTTAAACTTACACTCATGTTCGGCCCCCTTTGCCTTTATATCTCCTTCGTTTGCTTGGCGCACGCGTACTTGAATTAAGATTTGCGGAGCGCGCCTTCTTGATGCAGGTAGAAATGCGCCGCTCTTCGAGTATTTTAAGTACGTCACGCATATATGTATATATATATATATACAAATATATACGGAATTACGTCATTCTCGTGCCGCAGCAAGCTCACAAAACCAATTATATTTAAATTAGCAATTCCGTGTGCAAATGAGAAACAGAGCTATTTTGCTGCGCGTGATTTGATGGAGGCAAGTCGTATAAGTATTTTGCATACTCATTTCGTTGATGCGAATAAGCAGCGGACTACCATATATTTTAATGTATTTCTGTTATTTTGTCTTATTCTTGGAGAATAATTGTTGTTTTATATTCTATATATTTATATTTAAATGGAAGGTAGAAATATACCTTATGAGATGAATAATACATATTATAATTAAAAATCAAAGGATAAGGTATGAAATTGAAAACCCACACATTCAGTAGTAAACATAGAATTTCACTGTGAATGTTAAATACTGTTATTGAAAATATGCGAAATTATGTTCATTATCCATCTATTTTCTGTCAATATTCTATTTGTTTAATACTAATCAATCAATTTACACCTACCAAGACGCAAAAAATGCGTAAGATTTGTCGATGTTTGGCAAAATGTAGTCAATTCGAAACATCGCCGACAAATTATTGGCATTGTTTGCCTGAGTATTAGTTGTGAATTAGTTTGCGAAATGTTGGAAATTTAAATATAACCCATTTGATATAGTTTGATTAAATAAATGACCAAGCAGAGAAAAAAATGAAGCAAATTTTAGCGTTCCATAGAAAGTTAACAGTTAACAAGTTCTAATATATAAGTATTATCTATCAGTCTATCTGCTCCAAGTTTGGATTTAGTACTACAATAATTGTTTTCATCGCTGCTATATTATATAACTCTATGTGCGATCTGTTTGATATGTAAGTGGTTTCTGTAGGATTAATGCGGGTAAACCATGATCATTAAAATCGATTACTTAAGTTCTATACATTTAGAGTAATAGAAATAGAAATGCGAGACAAAGAGATACAAATGATACAGCGATCGTTTGGTACAAAATTTGGTTTAATCATTTTTTTGTTTATTGTTTTAAAAATATCGATCTATTTTACATTGAATTGTAAAAATTAATTTAGATCGATTGACATTGAAAACTATTTGATCGGTGTTAAAATTATTATTTAAAATTAATGTTTAAGTTGATCGATGGTTCTAGACAGCGATCGAGAGACTGTTTCAAAGTGATCTATTTTCGGTATCTACCCAGCGATCAGTCACTGAACTATTTCAGATTACAAGATCAGCAAAATTAACAATCCAGATCGGTAAAAAGGGAAAAGATAAACTGTCTTTAAAGAATGATTAAGCAATATCTTACTTAACCAATTATTATTACCATCGGAGAAGAACAATATATGAAAAAAACAATGATAAAGTTATTGGACCAGTTTTTAAATGTCATCAATCCAGTTAGTCAACACATCACAAAACAAGATAAAAAATAACTTCACAATCGCCTACACATAGAAGATATCGTTAGGCATTCTCTCTACTGTGCATCTACTGCAAAAAAGCCTCAAAATAAACCGGCAGTTTCTATACTGGGTGCACGCGTATATGTTTTTTGATGGCATTAATGTTCCGTTTTCCAAATCATTAACCTATTTCAGAAATAAGCTATAAATAGCAAGAGGAACCTACTGATTTAAAGTGCTACATTCGAAAAACACTTCGGTCTGCCGGCCGGGATTGAACCGGCGACCTCCCATTAGCCAGGCCAACGGGTTAACCCACTCGGCTATGGCTATGGTCGAATTTGAAGGTCCATATAATTAAAAATCAAATGATGCTTAGCATTTGTGCATTTGAATATTCAGATAATTGTTCTCAATTTTCATCGGTTTTCTGATTTCTGCAAGAAATGTGCAATTTACTTTAGTTTCCTCTATACCATCGTCTAATGGAGAGGCTGAAGGTTTGTTGACACCATGTAGAGATCATTTATAAAATTGTATGGGGAGGAGATTACAAACTAATCAAATTGGCATAAATCAACATATGTCAAAAGAAGGACGGTTGGATCGCGGACGAACTCAAAAAACTTACTCTAAGGTATTCGTGCCGAGAGAGTGCGCGATTATTCATGACTGGAAGTCTAAAATAAACCAGACTCCAACGTTTGTCTGTCTCTATCAGATAACTGGATACTTCAGATAGTAGCCTTTCTGTCGATAAAAAGGTTTCTGTCGCAGTGTAACCAAGGGTAACCATCAGCATACAGCATACAGCATACATGAAAAGCTGCAGGCAAGAATTTATTAACAAATTGTGAACAGCTCAAAGAAATTCTTAGAAAACCTTTTGTGGTGAAGAAGATATGGGATATATTACTAGAATGTAGCAAGTTACTTTCATCTTTATTCCTAAACCAGGAAAAGACAATTATACTTACAATTTGTCTTACATCGTTTGTACTTAAATCACTTGAAAAAACTTGACTTGACATATATCTTAGAGATATTCCGCTACATGAAAAATAATATTTAAATCTAAACAAATCTAAATAAATTATGAAATTAGTATAATTTTTTGAATTATTCATTTTGTATTATATATTTAATATTTTTTTTATACATTTAGTTGTTTTTAATATTTTTATTCTGTGTGTATTTTTGAAAAATACATGTTTTTCCTTTTCTAATGAAGTCAAATTTCATTACTAATTTTAACGTTTTGTATGAGGAAGTTGGAATAAAATAAAGGTGAAGACTTAATTGTAATCCATTTTTTTATTTACATTTTCGCAAAAATACAATTATAAATATGTATATAATAATTATTTTTGAAAAAAACTAAACTAACTAAAAATGATTTTCTTAAAACATTCAAATCACCGTAGAAGTATTTTTTTAAAATAAAATATTAAACATTAAAATTGTGCACTACAAGTAGTGGATTGAAGTGGTTTTGCTGGATTAAGGCTTAAACAGATATTTGAAGGCCACATTAAGTAAAGTAAGTGTCTGCTTTTCAATTCCAAATACATTTTAGTTATTTTGAATACCTCTTGGTTAGCAAGGAGGGAGTATCTATGGTAACAACATATGATCATTCTAAGTGAATCATCTTCTTTCTGTAGTCGTAATAAAGATAAAAATCAAGCAAGTTTATTATAAATTATTTTTGAGGTTCAGAAACAGAAATGGTGCTCAAAAAAATATCAAAAGATGAAAAATAACTACATATTTTTTTAATATTTATTTCTGAAAACCTATAAATTTCCTTTAAATCGAACAAAAACGCAATCATCGCCAATTTACATTCACCATAAATTAACCACAATAATTCATATGCTTAACTACATTTATACCCAACGAAAAATACAGCAAAAAGGCGGCTTCTTTTGTCGCAAACAAAATATATACAGAGAGTGTCTTCGACAGAATCAAATTATTGGTTAAATAATCAACACACACATGCGAATATCGACGTTTATTATATGAACGATACGCTCACAGTTTGTTTTGGCGCTTTATTTGATTAACGATAATCGAGCGCGTTTCTTGTGTTTTTTTCGTGGTTAGTCTCGATAAACTCGAAGCTCAAGTACATTTTTGTATTTTTCAAGTATCGCTATAAATTGATGTCACAAAATGTTGGCCCGAATCGTTGTTTTTCAATTTATATGTAAATTGTGTCCACGAAACATTCAATTCGGCCAATGCAATTGCACGATTAGCGAATTTTATTTATTAGCTGATTTCTTATAGTTATTTTTGGTGTGGCTTCACCTCGCGGCAATGTCATTTTAAAATATAAATAGTGTACAAAGTTTATTCTTTTTTTGTATGCTTTTATTTTATTAACGAATTAACCAAATCATCCCCAATAATACTATTTCCCGAATGGTACAAACAACTTACCCGAAAACAACAAATATATATAAACGTCTCAGCGCGATAAGGAAAACTTGACACACAAATTTGCTGCACATCGGAAAAGTTTATTATATTGGCAAACGCGCTCGCGGGTGCATTTCCCCGGACGCAATAAGGAACAACTTATTTCACAACTATAACCATATAACGACAGCATAATAGACGCCACAAACATACTGACGCACACATACACACATACGTATCGAAACATATTATTGCACTTGCATGCATATTTATATGTAAATGTGCGTAGTATTCACAACCACACGCGCAACTTCAAACCGGCAATAAAACTGTATATACGTGGGACTCCGGGCGGGCGTTACGCCGGAATGGAGCTTACTCAATTCCCCGCATATTGGATAAACTTCTGCGATAATATTTCCCCCGCATCACAATATAGTAATAATATAATATAGTACTCGCACAGAATAAATAAATAAAAAGCCACTGAACCGAACCGACTGAACCGCAAAAGTTTTTGATGTGATTATTGAATTTTGTCTGTCTGTGTGTATGTGTTATTTCCGTTGCGGAAACTCGCGCAATTGCAAAACAATTGCATCGGGGGGAATCACATCAATTTGTGTCAGTGTGAGTGTACTAGTCTAGTTTCTTATGTACATTAGAAACTTGTGTATACAGTGGGTCGTTTTGTATAGTGGGCGGTTGGATTGTATCTACGGATGCAATCTTATAGATATTTGAAACATGCAATTTACTTAGTAGCATTAATTATTGAAAACAACGGAGCCACTGTAAGGATTCAATTTTAGAGTGAATGGTATTTGATTGGAGATTGACGTAGGAGATATTACGTTCATTATCATTACTTTCGTCTCCATGTAGTCCGGTAGCTTTAAAATTTAATTTTATATATTTTCTCAGTACGATTTTTCAGTAGTTTAAAATATATCTTATGCATAAACTTATATGACGAGAATAGAAAGATTTGATATAACGTTTTATAAACTGATGAAATATATCGAGTAATATGCACTTTACGAAAAAACGTGGTGTTTAAGCAGGAAAACCCAGAGTTCAATGAATTATTTTTTAAAATGTATTTAGTAAAAATTATAAGTATTTCTAGTAAAAGAAATGAAATAATTTAAGTACTTTTTTAAATTAATTTGTATGAAAAGTATTTAAGGGAAGGTTCTTCTCAAAATATAACAAAAAAATAGTTTTTTTTTGCATTTTTTGATACCTTATTATGCGTAGAATTGGTTCCCACAGCGGCAGAAAATGTTTGGCTCAAAACAAAAGTTGTGGTACCACCCACCTATTTACACGAAAATTGACTTCGCGCTGTAATGCGTTTCTTTCGACTATACAAATCAATAAAATAGGTATTTTTAAATTCAATTCATTACGTAGTACATTTAATTTATTCAATGTATTTATTTAATTTATTCAATGGCAATCAGCTTGACTCCGATTTAACGACAAACCTGCACCAGTAAATTAATCAATGTTCGCACAGATCGCGAAATGGCCAACCAATTGACGACTGTGCCGTACATCATGAGTGTATCGTATTCTGATCGCCTGTTCACAGCAGGGCAAACTGCGCTCGAGCCTAGGGGCCCGGAGGTCTGTGCCTCTGTGTAGATGCCATTTTATTTAGTAAGTAATGAAGGTAATGAAAATACTTCAAAAATGTAATGAATAAGTAATTAAATAATTTTACTTTGAAAAGAAAATATGTTTTAAATACTTTGTACAAAAAAAGAATTTAGTAAGTAATGAATATAAATATTTGTGTATTCACTATTTATTCAATTATTTCATAGCTCTGGGAAAACCACATTACCGCATTTTTTTTTTGGTTGGGAAGAAAATTAATAAATGTATATTTCAACATCTTTAGTTATTTTTTTTTAATAATTTAATCCTAACATAAAAAAAAGTTCATTCTCCAATTGTTATCAAAAAGTTTTGATTTTACATTATTATATTTTTATTTATTTAATTTATTATATTATTTTTGT
>JANSTU010014086.1:0-29544 GCA_027564075.1 Bolitophila hybrida | reverse complement strand
TTATTTATATAATATATTAAATATATATATATATGTATATATATATATATATGTATATATATATATATATATATTGAAAGAAAATACATTATTATACATCTAAAATCTTTTGTGTGTGTAAGATATTCTGTTTTGTATCCATTTTTCACTGAAAAATCTACTTTCCTAAAAACGAATCGATTTTTGTTTGTTGTCTGTGTTTCATTTCTATAAGTTGTTATTTTTTCGTGTTATTTGTGTTTTTATCGTATATATATGTGTGTGTATACTGTATATGTATCTCTGTGTGAGTGTACATAAACACTCATGTTTTTTATACGTTTGGTAGTATATATGTATCTTTGCTTTTGGATTGTATCTATACTAGAAATGTGTATATAAATATATATATATATGTATATAAACTTAGAAATACACATCTTCTTTGTGGCAAAACAAGGATGTATACACACCCACCCACACAAACAAATACACCATATACATGTATGAACTTCTTATATACTCACATATACACACACAAAAAACCATATATACACATAGTCTATAAACTCTAAATGATTTATAACCGTATTCGTTATATATGATCCCCGATTGTTTTCAGTTTTCGAATGCGCTATAACGTAATGGGAAAATCATATCAAAATTCCGCCGTACTTCCGGTAATAAACGTGCGCTCATTTTGAAGCTAATTTATATGGTCTTTATTTGAAATAATTGAAATGAGCATACTCTTTTTTGCTTTTTTGCAAGCAACAATATCCTGATCTGGCCATTTTATTTTTGGGTAATAAAAATTTGGTTTATTGGCACCACAGAATACTATATATACTATAATATATACATGATATAACATATATATATACTCACATAAGTGAGATAAATATAATTTTTTATTCCAGACGTATATAGAGCGATACTCGTTTCGCCCTTGATTCAATCAAACACACATACATGTAAAATGATTTTTATCAAAGAAATTTGATTTATTAATATAGCATTAGCTACGTTCTGCCTGCACTGATATTTAACAAAAATGTACGAACAAAAAAATTAAATAATTTAATTTTTTAAATTTTGTTTTATTGATTAGAATACAGATCCTTTTATAATAATAATACTTTATTAGGATGCGAGGTTTATTAGAGGTTTCGATGCCCTCGAAATATATTCCATTGAACTTTTCTGTGGTTTATGATATTGCGTTTTATTGTTGTTCGGAATTTTGTTGTTCAATAAGCTTTATGTACGGTACAGTAAAATCTCTATAAGATTTCAACATTATATTTCACCTCTTTCATATCAAACTCTCACTCTGTTTTAATTCCAAATCTTTTTCTAAAAAGGGTGAAATTATGGTAAAACTAAAAAAAATGCAATTATTGAATTGAAAAAAAAAACATAAAAAGGATTTTATTTCTTTTAATAATTATAGGTACAATTTTAGAAATGTCGTAAAAAAAACGTGAATATTTTTGTGACTTTTGATTTTGTTTAACATTTCGAAATTATGTTGGACTTTTAGGCAACACTAAAAAAAAAGTTTTTTTAAAATGGTGGAGATATTGGTTATCTAGTAGGACCTTCTTTTGATAATATATGCTGATGGTGGATAACGATCCTCTAGCTAAAATTTATAATATGGAATATATTTTATTTTTTTGGAGTACTAACTTATGAATGTGGCACACATTTAACAAATCCAAGCTGTTTCGAGAAAAACGCAAAAGAAAAAAAATCACGGCGTCGTTATTGCTTCGGAATAAAAAGGAATTCTAAAATGGCAAAACGCTTAAAATATTCGTAAAAGTATAAAGAAATTGACTAGCAAGAAAAATTATTTTTTTTAAACATAATAGGGTTGAAACATCCGAAATATACTATTTTAAGTAAAGAGACGGGCCTCTTTTTTAATTCAAATGGAAGATATTTTAAGTATCAATCATCCAAAAGCAATAAAACTATTACCATTGCAGGCAAGTATTATAAATTGCCAAAAAATGTTTTTTTATGGATAATAGATACTTAAAATACCTTAAGATTTGAAGATGAGCTAAGGCACAATAACAAGGCCTATAAAAGTCTTTAGAATAAAAAAATAAACTCCAGTGTACTTTTCCGAATATATTTAAACATTATAATACTTGATAAAAAAGTGCTTTGAAATTTTGTTTTCATGAATCTTTTTAGCTTGAGCTAATTGAAGAGAATTAAAATACTGAAGCGAAGAAGCAAGAGTTTGTTTTGATTGGTCATATAGTTCTAGTGTAATCACGCCCGCCAGTTTGGAATTGTTTTTTAAAATAAAACGCTCGAGAAAACGATTAACTTTTAATCAGCTATTTCTGCTATATATGTTCCTTCACATTTTCGTCGATCAATCGAGCAGGAGGCTTGAAAGACACAAGTGAATTAGTGGCTTCAGTTTTGTGCAATTTAAACCAACGGACAATTTACTTACATATTCTTTGATATATTAGAAATAGATTTATTCAATAATAAAAAAATCGATCGACTAGACTTAAATGTACATTCTTCAAAATTTGGCAATCAAAATACGGCACCATTTGCAAGATTTGTTGACACATTAACATCGAAGTTAATAATAATTAAAAAAATAACTATTTTCATCAAGGAAAAAAAATCATTAAACATCGTAAACAGATTTATTCTATTATATTCATTTCATCTCGAAAAGAGGTCCTTTTCAAGGTATTTTGAGTACATTTTATATACAGGGCGATTCAGTAATTTCTTAAAAAAAATCCACCACGGCAATATCCCAAAATGCATGTCGAGAAACATGCCGTTTGAAAATTATGATTTTTTTAATTGTCCATCTTTGACTCTTACCTTTCTAAAATGCTCCAAGCGTTATCACAATAAGACTGAAATGTAAAACAAATATTTTTCCACACAACACAATTATTTATTTCTGTTAGATAACTTGATCCATCATTTTAGCAGAAGAATTAAATACATAATCAAAATAAAAAAAAAAAATATATATTTTTTTTTGGTCATAACTTTGGAAGTTCTGGACTTCGTTTTGAGTATGATAGAAGGTATAAGATTTCTAGCTACATTAAAAAAAAATAAACATAAGTTACATGCACACCTGATTAATTGGCCATTACGGGTTCACTCGACTGGTCAGGTCATGCTAATGTGCTGTTTTGTGTTGAGCTACTCCTATTGTGCTACTAACTACTAACCACTGTGCTCTAACACTCACAACACATCCCCGATGGTTAGGAGTTTGAATTTGCAAGGCATATGTAAATATTTTTGAGATATCTCCATTAGAAAGGGTCGTTTTTTCAATTTGAAATTTTCGTTTACAGGTATTCCCCAAAAGTTGCAGAATAAAAATAAAATATTATCCGCGATCCACCCTAATCTTTATGCACCACCGAGATATACCTTGCTATTTATATTCGGAATCGTGAATAATCAACGCCATCATACACTTATTATTCCATACATGGTGAGTGTATATATGTTAATTGATGGCAATAATGTTCCGTTATTCCAAATCAATAATCTATTTCAGAAATAGGCTATTAATAGCAAGAGGGCCCTTCTGCTTAAAAATTCTAAATTCGAAAAAACACTTCAGTCTGCCTGTCCGGGATCAAACCGGCGACCTCTTATAGTCAGCCAACTTGTTACCCACACGGCTATGGCTATGGTTGAAGTAAACAAGACTAAATTAAATATGCATTTTCGATTTTTTTTTTTTATTTTCTTCAGTAGTTTGCTCTTCAGCTCTTTTCTGGATGATGTAATGCTGCATCCAGCATCTTCTGCGATTTCGGAAAGTGGGTTCTTTCGTCTGTTTCCTAAAAAATAAAAGGAATACATTTCGTACAACCAAGTCTCAGCTCTTATGTCGTCCTTCAAAGTTAAATCTGTATGAAAAGCTCTAGCAATATATATTTTTAATACTAATTAATATTAATACTGAAGACTTTCCCTCTAATTTACTAACACCACTATGTGATATTAATATCTACAAATCAAATTAACTCATACAATATTTAGGAAATGTAAAATATGATTTTCCCAATACACAAACAATCTATTCGAAACTTGAGCTTTTGTAAATTGTCGCTATTTGTAATTATGCCTATGTGTGTTTTTTTCACTATACCAATTCTCTGTCTAACCAAAACATGTCTATGATGATTACACTCTACACACACACATTACACAATCTACACACTATACTTTCTATGATCATTGTGCGTCACTGTTCACCACATCCTGTCCTCTCTTATTTGTATGTCCCCAAAGGTTTCACGACGAGGAGCACTCGAATTTGCTAAACGCCATGTGGCTAACGGCCATCACCTTTTTGTGCGTTGGCTACGGCGATATTGTGCCGAACACATACTGTGGCCGCGGAATAACCCTTACTTGTGGCATGGTGGTGAGTACATCTGTATGCAAAACAAAAATACACACACATACACACACACACACACACACGCTCTCCAGATCACATATGAAACTATATACTATAATAACTGATATATGAATATATACGATATACACAGCACACACAAATATAAATGTAGTATTTAGTAGAACAGTGTTGTTGGAGGGTGTCGGGTTTACTATAAACTACTCGACTACAACAACAACATCTAACAGATTTTCCCTGCGTGCAGGAGTTTGTTTACTATGAGCTTTCCTCCTATTCGACGTGCGTGTGCGTCTGTGTGCGTGTGGTCAACGTCGCTTTCACATTATATCTATATTTTATGTGAGCTTTAAATATTTATGCATATATTATACGTCGTTGCTTATATATACATTTATTTACACATAACTACCTACTACTACTACTTCTAAATATTATTAGCATAAGGAAATACTATAATATAATATAAAATATATATAATTGTTTTCGGTTGGTTGGTTCCGCGGTGATTTTAATTAATTTCGTACCTCAAATTTTCCGTACTTTTTTTATAATATACATATAAACATCCATCCATCGGTTGCTCTCCCCCTATTTACTTTTTAAAACCTCTGTGTGCGTGTTTTTCCGACGGATATATCTAAACTCCCCAAATGTGTTTTTCTCTATTTTGTATCCTACAGGTTTCACGACGAAGAACATGCGAACCTTCTGAACGCCATGTGGCTTATAGCAATAACATTTTTAAGTGTTGGTTTTGGTGACATTGTGCCAAACACCTATTGCGGACGAGGTATCGCTGTCACAACCGGGATTATGGTAAGTATTTTGTAAGTGTGCCTGAGTGTGCGTGTGTGTGTGTGCACTGAACTGTGTTATGATTATGATGATTTTGTATGACTTGATTTGTGTGTTTATGAGCACTGCGTGCAGCCGGATATCATGTGTGGGTGCGTGTAGCATTTCCTTATTTATTTAGAATACGATGTCGAGAATTTGGTTTGCGAGGGCGATTAAGAACGTGCGTGCATAAATGCGCTGTGCCAGCTGTCTCGCTGGATTGACATATTTTCTTTATAATATTATTATTACATTTTTATTATATACATTTATTTAGTACCAGCGTGGTAACAAGTGACATTTTAAGTATTTATTGATTTCGTATAATATTTAAGATTGCAGTGATTCAAGAGACTACGGCAATTTTAGTTTTAATGTCATATTTTTTTACTTACAGGTAATTTCTTCAATATCTTTATAGCTCGTGATTTTAATTATTTTCGGATATTCCTAAGGGAAGGCTTTTTATAGAAATAAGTTTAGTCTATAATCTAATCAGAAAATAAAATATTGATATATCTATAAATAATGTACTCATAACGGGAATTAAAATATCACATATGTTAATTACTCCACCTCGAAGAGTAGGTATTCTAAAATATATATAAAATACGTCAGTAATTATAGAACTGCTAGGTTGTACTAGCTAGAGCGTTCGATGCATACCAGGCTATCCTTTGGCTTGAGTACAATTATCACAATATTACAATTATTCTTTTGTCCTTCTTTTTACCTGCCGTCCGTTGACTGATACCTGCTATGCAGGCAGCCGTCTAAGTTATTTTATGTATTTTTTGTAACTCACAGGCACAATGGGCCCACATACAGCGGCCCGCGTCCAAGCCAAACTTCTTTGAGACTTTTGGCGGTCCCCCCCAACATCATATATAACTCACCCCCGGGTGGTTCTGCTAATACAGTGCCACAGCCACAGCTACAATACTCCCGATATAGAACATAGAGCATACCACGTCAACAGGGCAGAGGCAAGTTTCAGGAGGCCTCCTGTCTCCCATGGTAGCATTTAAACTTTGGTAGACTTCGAAGCACAGGCAGAGGTCAGTTTTTTTGCTGCTTTCACCGCACGGCGCATGGTTGCACTTAGCTCTGATGGAATTTTGCCAACTTCTGTCAATACAGCTTTCAACCTACAAGACGTCGTCAGCCCTGCATATCGAGAAACTAATAAACAGCAGGCAATGATGATCGCCTAGCAAACACTCTTAATACTCTTAAATTCCACTACCCCTCGTACAGAGTGCTCTACTTACATCTAAACCCCCCTGGGCTTGCACTATTCCCCAGTCGCCTAACTTTCGGATGTCATTATACATGACGCATTCACATAACCGAGGCATAATCACTTCGAGAATACGATGTACACCAGTTTGAGAATATCGAAAAAATAAAAAATATCGCGAATATATTGTTATCATTAAAAGTACTAAAAGTAAACAGAATATTTATAATACTCGTATTATAAAAAGTACATAGAAAATTGTTCATATTATTAAAAGTATTGTATTTATGAGCGTAACACACACATAAGTTATTTAATTCTACATAAAGATATTTCTTTCAATGAATGACGACTTTGTAAGGATTAATAGATCCAGTAAATTAATTTAGAAGACAGACTCGAGACAGTCTGTTGTCAATACACCATATTTCTACAATTCTTAATGCTTGCTGCATAACATTAATGATTGTGTTTTCATCCTTTCCGGATATGAGGATTGCTATATCATCGGCAAAGCCAATCGTACCCTAATCTATTTAGGACTTTAATTAGTCCTTCTATTACTAGACACCACATGCGAGCTGATAGAACATCACCTTGTGGGCATCTTTGTACGAATTTTGCTTGTAGGTTGACCCCTTTAGAGGGTTTGTTGTTTGAAGTGAAAGAACTGTTCAATGCACTGATTTAATGTTGCATCTTGTTTAAGGGTTTTTCATGTAGCAGAATATCTCTGAGATATCTGTCACACATTCTTTCGAGTGTTTTGAGTACAAACGATGTAAAACTAATTGGGCTGAAGGAGCTTGCTGAGTTGCAAGTGTCTTTTCCTGGTTTAGTAATAAAGACGACTCTGCATGTGGCAAGGGATGTAATTCAGTGCTAAACTAGATCTGAAGATCTTAGAAATGAAATCCAGATGAGTTTCACTGAGTTTTTGAAGCATTATTGGATAGATACCATCCGGTCCTGGCGCATTATATGGTTTAAAAAAGGACAGGGCCCATTTTAGTCTATCAATAGTGATTATGGTGGAAGCCAAGCTGCAATTTAGATCATGGTCAAGGTTGCTGAGAGCGTATCTATTCACCACAAAAGTGTTTTGCCTGAAGCATTTCATCATAGAAACGCTCGGGCCGTGATTTAACTTTGTTTTCTAGCCGTCTTAGAGACCGCCTAACTGAGTGTAATCTATTACTCCACCATGGCGGTTTATATTGTGAGTGTGTTTCTCTGACTTAACAGTTTATATTGACGGATTACAGTCACATTTCCTCGGGTTTCTATGATCAGGTAAGTTGGTAATAATTTCTAAATTTAAATTGAATACGATGATACATACATCGAAATTTTCGCCGAAGCACGCCAATCTGTGATAGAATTTGCAAGTCGGCCTGTAGCTATGGTGAGGTCAATGACCTCTTTCCTTACTTTTGTTACGAAAGTAGGTTCGTACATTTAGAACCAGTAGGTTGGTTCTTGATAAATATTCTAGAAGTTATTTACCTCTAAAATTCGTATCGTTGCTGTCCCAGCAGCTAGGTGACCAGGGCTGCTGGTTCCTCAAACGGTGGTAGCAGTAAGGAGTCGTATGGAAGATATACTGATGCTATCACTGTTTCTTGTCTTCCTGCGTTCTTCTGGTAGCGTCTTACATAATAGTCAGTTCTCAGACAGCTTCGTCGTGAATATTTATATTTATACGGCTCAAAACAAGCAAACGGGTGCAGCATATCCAACTCAATGGTGAACCTGTTGAGATTGTTGATCAATTCTGCTACCTTGGGAGCTTGTTGACAATTGATAGAGATAAGATTCATTCGTGCTCAAATCAACAAAGCCTGCTCTGCTTTTTTCCCAAACGCACGAAGCTAAGACTGTTCGTCTCCAAACGTAAAATCGTACCTATTCTAGGGTTGCGAGACTTGGAAAGTCACCTCTGCTCTGACCGTAAAATTTGCAAACATGACAATAAATAAGCGTATGAGAAAGATTGCAGGACTTTTCGGTAAGCCGTGAAGGGTTCTGTGTAAGTTATTTAGCCTAGACAAACAAAGCACTGGCCACATTTATATATTAGCCATGGCTGCCACTGCCAAGTTTGGTTCCAGTGTCTGATCTTACGCCCTGAGATAAGAGAACGATTGAGTGCTAGTGAACCATTTTCAGCGGATAGTAAAAGAGAAAAAGTACCTCGATGACTAGATTTATCTCTGTTGTTATGCTATAATATGTAAAACAAGAGACATATAGTATAACCCAGAAACTGATTGTTTGCTCTATATCAAGTAATTTGATTTTGTCCATATAGTCGAAAATGTGATACCACAGCAAAACCCAGTTTCCGAAGAAATTATGCAATAGTTGTGAAATTGCATACTCTAAAGAAACCTTCAATAACTTTCGTTCTAACTTTACTAAACTGTATAAATGTATAGATTATACATGTATAATAAATATACTATATTCTGGTAAATTCTAATGTTCTCCCAGAGGATCCAAAGCCTAAATATATGTACATTTATATCTGATCGAAATTCGCGGATGTATGCACAAAAGCGTTTATAATAGTTATATATCTATATTAGAATATAGATGAGCATTATAATATGTATGTATGTGCGTGTACTACGTGCTTCTATAACAAATTAAACAGTATATGAATTATGTATGTGTGTATGTCCATCGAAAGTATATATAGTTTTGAGGTGTTCGAGGATGTGTATATATGGAAAACTCACTAGGAAAAGTTGTCCGAAAAGTTTTAAAACTAGCAGCAGCCATAAACGTATTGTCTGTCGCTAACACTTGGCACAGGGCATGTACAACATTGGATCCAGCAACACCCCCGTCCCCTCCATCCACTATAGCAAGGAAACTCATAAAGTTCTATATTTATATAATATATAGTAGATTTAATAAACAAAGTTCATATTTAATGAACAGCGCTTCTATTATGCGCCACCAGAGTGCCATAACTAAGTTGCACTTATTATGAATACAATAGAGAAATGCTTTTGTACTCGTGTTCGTGGAAAACAAGCTCTGCATGTATTCATGTGTGCTTGTGTGTGTACTGAGTATGCAATATGTACTTACATATTATATGTATGTAATTTATATTGAAAAATAAAAAAACGCATAGAGCCATGTGAGGGTGTCTGTGATGTTGTGTGCGCCAGAAAAAGTTCATCAGACATATATAGAAGCGAGATGAGCAAAGAAAGTGTGTTGGTGAAACGTGCGCTCAGTTATAGCACGTCTTCTAAGGAAAAACTTCCATCTATTCACAAGACGAAAGCGAAAATTGGCACCCGAGATCTATTTTATACATGTATATATAAAACCATATATATATTTGTATGCACTTTGAGCGCATAATAATACGAAGTACTACAACTCCACGGATGCACTCTGGGAGCAATCCCTGTATCATATATATAGTAGTACGTATATACGTGTATGTACACCAGACAAATAATGTATATACTATATATTGTACATTCAGGGTTTGAATTTATACATTTTGCAAGTAGACCGAAAGAGGTTTTTGTTGTTCAAACTCGCGCATCGACAAAAGTAACGCCGCGCTGCACCCGCTGACGATACTTCGTACGTGTGGCGTATATATCTTAAGCACCAGACCAGACAATATACTGCCGTCGTCCTCTCGCAGCATAGAACTAGGTCGAAGTGAGAACGATATGTGTGACACGACACTATACTTAAACAATACAAGATGAATTAGAAATGAAATTTCCGCCGACTCGAAAAACTTGGCTTACGTCCGAAAAGACAAAGTGTGTACTAAATATTTGCGATTGCAAAATCGCATCCTCTGGCCATGTTCTAAATTATTACTTTATATAGCTATATAGTAGTAGAAAATACTGCGGGGAGAGATAAAATACTATGTAATTGTTGGTGACAGTTCTTCACTGTGTGACGGCAAATCGGGTAAATTCCGATATGAATAGATGCCGTGCGGGCGCGGACGTCAATCAAGCGCCAGCATATATATATAATAATGTTTCAGAGATAGACGATATATGCCACGTTTTTCTTATAAATATAATATGTTCTCTATAGTGGTATTCTATATATAATACATATATAGATGTAGGTATAGTATACCTCTTGAGTGCAGATAAGAAATTGAACTTGAAGCAATGCTCATTTGTCACCATGACGCTAAATAATTGAAAGGGCGTTATACAGTTTGAATGGTTTGGAAGAGTACTATTCAATAATAGATTGTTATACACTGAAAAAGCATACACTTGAACAATTATATCCCGTTATACTGTGTTTATAGTTTAAGTACATATTAAAATAGGATATTAATTATGTATACACTTTGAGTGGTACAGAGAGCATTGAAATTTGAAATAAATATACAGTGGCAGACAATTTATTGGAAACGACATATTGAACGTTAAAAAAAGGGTTTGATGGATCTAATTTTAAAAGCAGCAAGCAGTTTGAAAAATGTCGAATGGATGGTGTTAGCGTAGTACTATATACAAAAAAGAAAGAAGATCTTTTTTGAAGTAGCCGTCGTTTTTTGTTTGATGGAGAGGTCCTGACGACTTATTTTTTTATTGAGCCACACTAGCCAGAAACGAGCTCGTCAGCGGGATAATATACATAAATATTGTTACATATGTAGGTAATTAGGTATCACAGATTTAATGTGGTCCTGTAGAAGATTGTAGTTTGCTATAATCCTGCTAAATACCACCAGCATCGGTCGGTCTATTAGCTCAGGGTGTTTTCCATACCTAGGGCTACCCTGGACCTTTGGAAGGATTGAGTAGCAAAATCTTCCCATGTTTCCGGTTGACCACCTTCGTTGCCAGTGCTGCATTCCCTGAATTTTTCATTGTGTTATATGGCAGTTCCACTCTGTCACTAATATAACCACCATCCACCATCCGTTTAAAACTGATCCATCAGTGTAAACAATGGCTGCCAACTGCGATGATTCTACCATTGCAAAGCATTTTCTAGCTTCGTTGACGTATCGTGATTCGTGATCGTGTTCGCTACTGTACCCGCTCTACTTTCAGCATTCGAGTTTTGTTAGACGAAGTGTTGCACTCATCCACACTGTAACACTGAACGGACAGTAGCTTTGTAAAGCGTTAGCATGTTTTGGGAATTGGCTCCTTTCCACACTCTACAAATCGAACGCATATAACTGATGCGCTGGCTGAATTTTTTTGTGATTTCGTCAACATGCCTTTGTCAAGGACATTTCGAATCCACATTACACCAAGATATTTAAATTCAGTAGATGGCTTGATAGGTAATATGCCGATTTTCAGGTTAAATTGAGGGTCTTTATACTTCTTTGTAAATACTAGATATTTTTAAACCACTATCACTGTAAATATATATAAAATTGTCTATAGTGTTTTGCAAGGATCTTTGAAACACTCTCGCCGATACTTGCATAGATGAGTACGACGTCGTCGGCGTACTGAATCATTTGCACACCAGGAGTTAGATGTTGGTCAATTTTTGTTGTGTATAGATTGAACAACATAGTTGATAATCCTAGGTATGCATGTCTTGCTTCGTAGTTTTTGTTGTTATCATAAGACCAGTTTTAAAAAAAATGTTTTTAACATTTGCAGCATTGTTTTAGGCAGTTTTAGGCAGATTGAGATTGAGAAAGCCGGGTGCACAAGATGTATATGTCAACTTTGTCGTATGCTGCTGTTATGTCCATGAAAGGGGAGCAGATCAGATGACTGGCGTAAAATATATATATAGTAACTTGTGATGTGTTTTAAAAAGCCAAACTGATTTAAATGTGTGTACAAACAACAACAATTTATTACGCCAGTCCCAATTTTAGATTTTTGCGAATCTAAGCCGGACCCCATGAAAGCAGCCAGACATATATATTGTTTGTAAGTCAGTTGAGAATACGGCCAAACAGTCTTGAGTACCACGCCCTTTACGGAAACCATACTGAGTTGTAGAAATCTTATTATATTTTTCAGCCCAGAAATCCAACCGCATCTGCAGCAGCATCTTTTCTACGGCTTTCCGAAGCAGGATAGAAGGAAGATTGTCCGATAAAATTATGCTCTTGATGGGTCTTTGGCAGTTTTGGGAATCGCTAATACCTTGCATAAGTACCATTCCTGCAGACACTCTCCTGTATATTTCGTTGTAAAGTGATAGAGTATAATATTTGGCATCTAGAGGCATGTTTCTTATTATACTGTGAAATGTGGGAAGGAGGTACCGGTGCTTAGGCCGTAGAAATTCTCCAAATATGTCAGTAGAATGGCTCCATGCATTTTTCTCAAACCTTTCACCACCCACAGTTCCAAATCACACAACAGAGCCGCTTACAGTGAGTACTCCTTTAGAATTTTATTTTCTTAACGACACATTCTCCATGGAGGAGATGGAGATAGATCTGCACTCATATAGCAACTCATCGCTTGGTTTGATAAAAACAATGTTGTTTTGTGAAAAATTTGGATCGTAAACGTCCTACGCCAAGTTATTTACCATAAAAAAAAATTAAAAAATATTGTTTTTATATTTAAACTTTTGTTCATAACTTTGAAAATAGTTTAACTATGGAACGGTCAGTCTTCTGGATTTCGTTTAGGCCATTTCAGACAGATAGGTTTCAGTGATAACAGATATTTAAAAAAAACTTAAGTTACCTTCCGTTTAGAGCAGCCCATTGATGCTATATGCGATTTTTTTACTTTTTTGGTCTGTAATTCGCCTACTGACAACTTAGTCCATTTTTTTAGTGAATGTTAAAAGTATTTTAGAGAACTTTAATCAAAATTGAATGGTAGTAGTTGTACGACTTATCTTCGACAATTTGTCGAAAAAAAAAAAAAAACACAAATAAAGATAACACATTCTGCACAAAAACAATCGTCGACCTAGAATATTACTACAGGACACTAAATATAACATTTTGTCGAAAAACAACTAAAAACAAACATCAAACAAAAAGCACCAAAAAACCGAAAAAAAAACTGTCAACATTTTTTTTTAATAGTGTAAAATATTTTTTTTAATCTTAAAATTAATTTTTTGAAAGTTATTGTAGTAAAAAAATAAAAAAAAATTAAAAAAAGGCTTTTTTACAGTAAGCGATCTTTTTAAAATTCCAAAAAATATTTTTTTTAATTAAAATTAAATTTTCTACAACTTTATAGAACATACCATAATAATCATAATAACCATAACTTTTCAAATATAAGTCATGTGTAAATCTTAACAATCTATAACTCTAGCTTCATATAAAAATAATAAACAAATTCATTTAATATTGTGAATTAATATTTATTGTATTTAAATCACTTCAAAATATTATATTAATAAAAAACTTTTCTAGTACCAACTCTGGATGTAGCTCTGGGTGGCATTCAACACTTTATCGGTGGCTTCTTTTGCCTTGTACAGAAGTTTCTGAAATTACACCGATTTATTACTGTTCATCTGAATGACCTGCTTCATTACCATCATTGCCTCTGGAATAAGAACATTTGTAATTTCATTTCGAATCTTATTCAATGTTTTGGCAACACGGTCTGGTTCCTCAGTTGTAATGGTTTCCGTAGTGTCATCTGTGATGTTATTCATATCAGCAACAGTTGTCGGTATCACTGGTGCAATGGTGGTAGGGGGATTGGTCACTGGATGGGCAGCAGTTGTAGGCACATGTACCTTTGTCGCTGCAGACGCAGCGATTATCTTAATTTATTAAGGTTATTTAAATTTATTATTACTTAGATAGCTATACATATTCGACTTACATGCACCAGACAGGCAAGTGACACGACAGCAAAGATTATTTTAGTCATGTTATTGCAGCGTAAACGTTCAATTGACTATGACGATTGGGTACAGGGCAAATGTACAGAATTCTATAGACCGGATGTTCGAATTCGTCTTGGAGTGAGCTAAACTATTATTTTATTGTCCACATTATATATGACTAATGGATAACAATTAAAATCTAATATTTATTCCATCGAAATATCTATTTATTAGAAACTTGTTTTTTTATAAAATTTTTTTTTAAAGTTTTTATTATAATTTGATATTTTTTATATATAGGTACCTTGGAGAAAACCTCGTCATTTATCAAGCATAATTATATTTATATACATACATACATATTCCACTTAAATAACATATATAAATATATTTACATATATTATGTTATATAACTGTAATTTAGCCTCTCATACTGAGGACATGGTACATGCTTGTCAAGCGCTCCCTATCCCAAACATGGTTCATCGCAGTTTAGCCCACAAACATATCACATTGAAACTTACTCGACGCATATGCATCCGTCACGTGTCAGGGAATGTGCGCTGAGGAAAATACCCTAATAGATACATAAACATACATAACCCTATGTATATATGTACTGCTAAGCGCAGACATGTTCAAAACCAACGGAGCTTATCAGCACATGTACATGTTCAGCGCGACTGGAGTTCGAGACTCGCAAGAAATTCGTCATCTTCAATGGTTCTTTTATACAAGAATATCTATAATATAGATAGAGATATATTTGTGGCATATCATTACACGACGATATGCATATACAAAGAAGACTTTAGCTACTATGTATATGTTAGTATATATAAGTGACACTAAAGTGTGCATATGAATAATAATGATTCCAGGGAATCCCTCGCTCGAGAGGTATCTCGTTAATCATGTAAAATATATTGGAGCATATGTTCGTCAAGCGCACGCGGGGGCGTATATGATCAGTGAATTACACAGCCGCTTGACACAGAGTTTTTTGTGCTCTCATCATTGGTTCAGGCTGTCATCACATGAAATATTATGATTTATAAATTACTCCAATTTTGTGTGGGTGACATAAAATGAATGATAAAAATCTCTTTGTATTTCAGTTTTCAGATTGACGCGATATACATACATATATAAGATAAACACACTCACAAACACACACATAAAAACAGATATTTCATTATTTGACTATATACAGTAAATACCTTGAGCTTATATCCGATTTGGTTTTTTTAGGGAGCCGGCTGTACGGCGTTATTGGTGGCCGTCGTTTCCCGGAAACTGGAGCTGTCGCGAGCCGAAAAGCATGTGCACAACTTCATGATGGACACTCAGTTAACGAAGAGGGTAAGCCTGTGGTCAGATGACGATTTGTGAGAGGTTTAAGAGAGAGAGAGAGAGAGACTACATGCATATAAATATAAAGATTTCATTGGAGTGTGAGGAAAAGAAAGTTATTTAGAATTATTTATGAGCTTATATTTCTGGGCGACCGCACAGAGTGTGATAGCTTTTGTGTGGATTTTCTTGTCATGATATTTTTGATAAACGTATTCATTCATTTCCTGTGCTATAAAATGGAAAATTTAACTATATAAGTACCTTTTTGAATTATAAGTAAGTGTAAGTAACGTATAGGTATGTGCAATTTAGAGCCTAGTTTTATAAAACATGTAAATGGCGGCAGGAAATATACATACAAATATGGTTGTTGTGTCAACATAAAACCAAGTATCTTTAATTAGTTATTTTCATATTTTGTTTATTAGAATAAACAAATGATCACAATTTAGATATTTAATCAACATGTTCCTAACTTAATTACATTAAGACTTCTGATCACTCTAAAATAAATTGTGACTTTTATATTTTTCTTTAATTACTACATTAAAACAAAGTAAATTTCGAAAATAGTAAATTAAGGGGTTATGTTATGACATTAACATTCATGTGAATTACATTTTAATGAATAACGTATTAAAAGAGATTTAGATAGATAGATAGATTTAAAAGTAATCGAAAAAGAAAAAGCAGATTAGCGGGTTCAAACACCGCTACCACATGATACATGCCGTAACTTCATTATCGATGGTAATATTCATATATAGAATAACAATAGCATTGGTGACTGGCTGTTTTATATCACTTGATATTCTGGCAAAATTGCACTCTAAACACTACCAAATGTTCAAATTTCGTCCCTGATTATTTTTTACTACTACGTTTTTAGGACTAAAGCCCCTATCACCCTTTTAAGGGGTTTCTGAGTTTGTATGGAACTTTTTTATTTAAAATTAAAGTAAAAAAAGGAAAATTAAATAAAATATGTTTTTTAAATAACTGCATCTCCCCAAAAAGGAATTATTGAAATGTTCAAAAATGTGGTACTCTCAAAAAACTACAAAATGTTTAAATTTCGTCCCTGATAAATTTGTAGTACTACGTTTTTAAGGCTTAAACCCCTTACACCCTTTTAAGGGGCTTTAACGTTGTTTTTTTATTATTTTGAATAAACAAGTTTCATACAAACTTTAAAATCTCATAAAAGGGTCTTAGGGGTTTTAGCTCCAAAAACGTAGTGTTTATTTTATAATATCAACATTTTTTGACTACCTCCCTTTTTACCATTTTTATAACTCCTTCTTGGGGAGATAGGAGTAAAATGTAATGATGCACTTATTTAAAAAAAATGATTTTATATTTTATTTGTTTAATATTACTTCAAATAAAAAAAGTTTTATACAAAATAAAAGGGTAATAGAGGTTTTAGCCCCAAAAACGATGCCCAACACAAACAAAAATCAGACAATATTCTTTTAATCCGTAATGCCTCCTGGCATGCCCAATTCTAAATACAACAATTAATTCCAAAAATACTTACTCACTTTTTGACAAATAATTGTTACAATTGCTGGAAGATCTGATAAAGCTCCTAGAAACAACATCAACAATAACACTAAAAGTTAGTGGTGATTAAACGCAACTCACAATTTAATTCAATGTTTAAAATTAGTGTATTTCTCAGCAAGATTACATCGAAAACTACTGTCGCTGAGCTCTGTGTGCAACAAACGGAGTTGCAAAAATGCTGGGAAAAATGTCAGGTATTACATGATAATGTCATGGTCCGCGCTGGCAAAAAAACGGAAAGAAAATGCTAGAATAAGATGGTGATTTGACTCGAGACTATTTCTACGAGATTTGTGCCATATCAAACGGTATTTGTTGCCAAATACTTAAAAACTCGATTCGTCGCCATAGGCTAATTTATTGAACTGTGAGGCAGGTCGAAACGAGTTAGTAACGTCCAATTCCTGCCATTGTGAAGAAACAGGATCTAAAGAGATTCTTGCGTGGTGAGGCTGAGAAGTTAGTTTAAAACTTCAGTTAAAACTTCACCTGCGGTGAAACAGCTGACGACTTATGAAAACTGATGAATAAAACCTGCAGCTCTAGTCTGGCTCTCGCTAATCTAGGTCGTCAAAAAGATTAGTGGTATGATTTGATAGTTTTCCACGGGCCAGTACGAGAAGATCCTGTCACCTGTTTACTGTGGGAACAATGTCAGTCTAACTACTTTACCCCATTCTTATGGAAATATGTCCAGAAATTTTAAAAAGCCGTATGCGATCTCTACATACGATTGGCACAGTTAATCCTGGCATTTATCGCATTCATCATCGCGTTCGGAGCTAGTAAAAGGATTCATTTACATATATGGAGCGGGACAAATTGGCCGTCGCAGCACACATATAGCGCTCGAACAGAATCCACCAAATTTATCTGTCCTTGAATACTCAACCGCATGCGATAACCTTTTAGCAGTATTGATCAACGAAAGAATTTGCAATCTAAACAATATAATGTAACCGTTGGTAATATAGGACTCGTGATAGAGAACGAATTGGCATCGTCTAAATGGGCACTAGGTCGCATATAATATAAGCAGACGATTGTGTGCATTAAATAAAAATATATAATACGAACTGCGAATTTCTTTTATAATCGCAGTAAACGAGACAATTTGTGTTATCCAATATAATATGTTAATTGTATTGTATTGTTCTATAATTTTCCATAATTTTGATCAAGTGGCAATTTGTCGGCTTTTAATCACTTAAGGTGCCATTACACGGGCATTGAAAGTCACATATTTTGCCACAGATTAGTTTCAAAAGATGTCGATTAACAGAATGTACAAATCTGTACATGGATCTTTTAGCAAGTCGCAGGTTTTGTTCAGAATGTACGCATTGAGGTGGATACTGATAAAACATTTGGACCATTTAATAGCTTGTTCTTTTATAAATAGAACCAATTTTCACAGGCCTCTTTTGTGGCCAACTTCCGACTATCAAGCTCGTTCGCCATAGACAGAAACAGGTGATAATCGCTTGGTGCGAGGTCCGGACTATACGGTGCATGCGAAAGAACCTCCCATCCGAGCTCCCGGAGCTTCTGGCGCGTCACCAAAGATGTGTGTGGCCTGGCGTTGTCCTGATGGAAGACAATTCTGCATCTGTTGATCAAAGATGGCCTCCTCTGTATGAGTCCTTCAAGCGGTCCAGTTGTTGCCAGTACAGGTCCGAATTGAGCGTTTGGCCATAGGGGAGCAGCTCATAGTGCGCTTCTGAAACGGGTCGACTTTGTTGCGATTCAGCAGCGATTCGCATGCGTCGATACGGTCAATGATGTTTTTTGCGTCAATTCGTGTGGCACCCATACATCGACATGTTTGCAACTCTATAACTCACGAACAACTGAACCAAACAACAACAAACTGTCAAGCACGTTTAGACCTTTCCAACAAGCTATATCATGTGTGTGTACATAAATTAGTTTATTTATGTTAAAATGTAATTTCTGACATATTTCACTTTTAAGTCTCGACTTGTTTTTTATAAAATCAAATTTTTACCAGTTTACCTTATACTAGCAACATTTTCATTTTTTTTCCTTCGCTTATGAAAATAATATGGTTTATAATATATAATATATATACAAAATACATAAACTTGTACATATACATAATATGAGATGCGATGCCACGTGAAAAAATGGCTAGCATAACAAATATACCAGAAACACTTACGTGATCCCACCGATTGCACATCAATTTATATGGTCGTGTGCACTCTCAATATTATATAACGATACAATGATAAAGTTTTAGTTAAAAAGCTTTTAAAAGAACTCTAGCACAAAAATCGCGACCTGGATTTTTAGTGGTCTTAAATTTCATATGAGTAAAATCACAAAATGGGATGTGTGCAATTAGGAGTTCTATAAAAGGGTACTTTTTTAGAGTAATTTAATAAATGTGGTGCAGTGGTTATTATTTGCTTGTGTGTGGGATTAGGTACTTTTACGGGTTCGCCCTGTTCCATAGGAATTATTTTATTGTTGCCAATGGGTGCCTAGTTTGATCGTAATTAGAACACAATTACTAACTACTTACTTATTAAAATCCGAAAACAACAGCTTTTCAGAGAAGGCCAACAATTATTCATAATATTGCATAGTATTTATATTACGTTAAAAACGAGTGTAAATCGAAAGAGCTTTTTATTAAATATTGTTTCACAAAGAGTCGAAAATATAAGAAACTTCACCAACACACCACAAAGCTATTTATGAAATATTTAAACATATTCCATACAATGCAGTCTATTTAGACAAGGAACTCACATACACACAACCAAACACATAAGTAACAATAATTTGTAGTGCTTCTGACATATTTATGTTTCAATCGCTTGGTATTTAGAGTACTGCACATTGCACAATATGTGTGTTTATGTAATTGTGCATATGTGCCCGGGCACTATACTAAATCTTCGAGAGAATGCAAATATCATCTCAAGAACATATTGCGAAATAGACACCCACCAGCCTGTTCTCTTACCACCAAAACATATCGCAATAGTGCTGTACAACAACAACAAATTTTGTAAATATGCAATTGTGCAATATTTGCATATATAAAATATACGAGAATATACAGTTTGTATATATACAGTTATTCTCGGTTATGCGGCATATTTAATAAATATGTTAAAATATTCGATAGACGATAGACGAGTTTTCTAATTTTTGTGGTTTTTGTACACCCTTGAGCTGATCTATTTTCTGTGCGGAATAAGTATAATTAAATATGCTTCTAAATCAGGAGCCACGATTTTCGAAATTTTCTACGATATTTATCGATAGTTGTTTTTCAGAACTGCTATTTTTTCAAAATAAATATGTTATCATTATGCAATGGATTAAAACTGCAAGAACCTCAACTTCTTTTTATATAGTAACTATAATAAGTTACTAAATACAATGAGGCGTAAAATTATACGATAGATACATTTATAGATTTAATTACATGACATAAAAAAGCAAGGAAAAATAATGATAATGTAGAAAATTTAGTAAAAAATAATAAAAAATTGTTCAGATAACATAATAACATGTATTTTTTTGTAAAATGTATTAATATAAATTAATAAATTATTTAAACAAATTAATACATATTATATTAACTAATTTCTAATTTTAAACATTTCTGTGTATTTAGACCAGCAATATCCAAGTTAGACATTTCGCTGTGTAAATTGCACACGTATTTAACTATACTGAGAAAAATATAACAATTTTTTCGTCTCACTCAGAAATAAAAATATATTTGTATCGACTTGTTACAAAATAGTGACAGGCTATGTTAACAACAAAAATTAAGTAATTAAAGAACTATGCTGTTTAATTACTAATTATTTTGTCGCAATCAATTTCCAATTTCTGTTGTTTCTGTTCCAAATCGAGATGGGTAATATTTCGTTGTTATACTTGGATAATTTTCTTGTGAAACAAGTTTCCAAAACTCCAAACCACATTAAAAGATCGCATTGCATTTTATTGATTTCTAAGCGAAAATCGGATAGAATCTTTTCAATTATCTGATTAAAACAAAATCTCAAAATCAAGAATAGAATTCATATAGCAACAATTTGATTTGTAATGAAAATGATGAAATTTTGGTAGGGTCAAAACGATGCTGCTGCACTTATGTTAAACAGCGAAAAATCATTTTTTCCTAATAATCGTCTTCAAATATTCCAGTTTTTACAAATCCGTCACTTACCATGTCACAAATTAGATGTGCTTTGGTCTGCAGTTTAATGTTTAGCACATTCAGTATTTGTGTAATGTCCGTAATAAAAGCCAAATTAAGAAGAATTCATTTGTGACTGTAGTTGTGTACTGTTTTTTACATGATTTGTAAGAAGCGCCTGCACTTCTTTCCGTAATGTGAAAAACCGAAGCAAACATTTACCTCTACTCAACCAGAGTACTTCACAATTAATCGCCATATCTCATTGGATCCTGTAATTCCTTGTGGGACATAGGGCAACTTGACCATTACGGGTCCACACGAATGTCAAGTCATGCTAATGTGCTGTTTGAGCTGTGCTACTCCTATTGGAGCTACTATGCTCTAACACTCACAACACATCCCCGATTGTTAGGAGTCTTATCAACTTTGTAGGGCAAATGCGCATATTTATTACTTATTGTACTATACAGAGTGCGTGTGTTTATGTTAATTGATGACATTATGTTCCGTTATTCCAAACCAATAACCTATTTCAGAAATAGGCTATTAAGAGCAAGAACCACTTACTGATTTAAAGTGCTACATTCGAAAAACACTTCAGTCTGCCGGCTGGGATTGAACCGGCGACCTTCATAAGCCAGGCCAACGCGTAAACCCAATCGGCTATGGCTATGACGCCATATGCCGTTTTAAATTCATCAACAAAGACTTTAATTGGCAATGAGTTAGAGACGCATAGGCTCCTCGCCATTGTCTCACACATTTTCAAGCTTTTTGCACACAGCGCTTCTGGTGAATTTATTAAAATGGAAATACTTAACATTGATCATGTTTTTAAGCAATGAAACAAACACCAAACACAAACAACGGCTATGGAATGGTTCAAAACATAGGAAGCTTTAAGTGTGTCCTTACAATTAAAATCGTAAGATTCTTTTTCTTTAGAAGACACATTTTTAATATTATAGACAATTTTTAATTTATTTACTTTTATATTTATTTATTTATTTGTTTGTCAACTCTTTTCTAATAGTGAATATTTTTTTAATATTGCGTCCGTTCAACTTGAATACTAAAATAGACATTTAAAAAACAAAAAATGAAACAATTAATCGCAGCCCAAACTGCTACTGCAGGCGACGAGAACATACAATTGACTGCCGAAATCAATTCGTGCCATCTATCTTCCGGTTGGTGAAGGAACTGAACCCTACGAACCAGTGACTGGTTGAGTTGTAGTTGGTTTCTTTTTGCCACTTGGTTGCTTCGTTATCTACGTTAAGGTTTGTAGGTACCACCTCCAAACGGTCGTTTCTGTTGTGCGACGAACTCGAAGTACTTTCGCAGGTCTGATTGGAGCCAACTCAATACGCTTCTCGAGTCTGGCCACATACATTTGATACTGATCAGCCTAGTAAAGTTCTAGTTTAAAAGGTGTAAATTACTTGCCTTATATAGGAAAAAATGCATTTTGCATAGACTCAAAAATAAAAAAAATAAAAATGGGATTTACATATCTTTTAACCTATACGTCAGTCCACCATAGCCACTGGTAACAGCCAATTTTCTTTGTCTTGTAAAAATTCCAAGCTTTAAGTTGTAAATTCCTAGTATGCTTCTGATGCGATTATTGTAATCAAGTATATTATCCAGGTCGTCCAGAACCCCATCTGTTATACCGATCTGTTTTGCAGATGGATAGCCTTGGTATGTTCACGCTTTTGACATTACGGACGTCGTGCATCAGGAACTTCTCGTGTGTGACAAATATTTTCAAATATTTAATTTTATTTCAAGTTCAAATTGACCAATCCTGTAAAATAATATATTAAATTTCATATTTGATCAACATTATTAAACGGCTAATTGGTATAATAAATAAAAATAAATTGAAATTAAAAAAAATCGATAAAAAATCAAAAACGATATAACGTTGACAGCGATTCAAAAGTGATTGGAATGAGTTTTCAAGGTCTTTTCAGTTCAGTTCGCGTCACGGACGTCTTTATTGTGTCCACATCGTCAATTGTGGCCATCATTTTCCACAGATTTTCTTGCAATACCCTCCTACTCTGTTAAATTTCAATTTTCTAAAAAAATTGTCCAATCAATACATCTTATCT
Organism: Bolitophila hybrida; assembly: GCA_027564075.1. Lineage (NCBI taxonomy): Eukaryota > Metazoa > Arthropoda > Insecta > Diptera > Mycetophilidae > Bolitophila > Bolitophila hybrida. Next base: position 5,995 of record JANSTU010014086.1, on the reverse strand, counting down.
TACAGAGTGCCAAAAACGTTTCTAACAATTGATCCTTCAATTTCAATTTTATCTACAAATATTCCGATTGGTATCATCTTAAATAGTAAAACAATTTATCAATAGCAATAGGAAAAGCTATCAAAAGATTAATATTTGTTATCCGTGGCCTCATATCAACCTAATTATTTAATTGGATTGGGTTAATTTTAATGTGCTTGGACATGCTTGCAAAAGTTTTACCATACTTGGTATATATCGTAATGTTGTACTTGGTTGTGCATACAATATTTATTATGTATAGATCTTGACAATTTACCCGAAACTTATAAATCTTCGTCCAAACTTGAGATAAATTTCTTAATTCCTCAATTAAATAATCTTTTATGACTATAACATCTCTCTTTTTCGGACGATCATTAAAATGGATATTATTAAAAAAAACATTTTTCCAATCTATTGATCCTGCTATTTTCAAAAAGAAAACAAGTTTTAAGCAATTACAATAAATCGAATTCTTATTCGTTTAAGAGAAAATACTTCTTTTATTTTAGAGACTTATTTCATTATTCAGAACTTGACCTTGCTCCACTCGACATCGCGACGAACCGTCCGTTTTAAATTCAACTCATATACTAAATCAATATTTATGCTCACTGAATTCATGGTTGATCGCTATATACATGCACTATAAACATAAATAGTTTATATACATAAATATTGTCAATTGTACATAATATAGACTTAATCTATATATACATTGTGTATTGTGTATATGGCAGCCAATCGATTTAAGCACAATATATTCTATATACTGCTATATAAATGCACCTATGTAAACATACATTGCTTATAAAACTCATTATTCCACAAAACGCGCGTGCGACCAGTCGGTGGTCTTTACGAAAATCACCGTTTTAAATAATTCAATCCAGGCATTTGCCTTCGTCAGGCACGAACGCGTGATTGGCACGGTGGATAATTTGCCTGATGTATACACTCGTCGGAAACTATAAAATTAAACCTGTATATCAATAGATATATAGATATATAGATATATAGAGAGAGAAAAGATATAAGCTATTTATGTGTGTCCTGATGGCTGGCGCATCGATTTACTGTGAATCGGTGACAACGCAACGTCGCGACATCCGTCCGGACGGTCGGTCGAGTTTATCGTGCTCCAGCAAAAACTGTCAACGCAAGCTGCGAGCACGTTTCAACATAAAACACCATTAAATTTTATGCTGTGCTTAGATTTTTTAAGTTTATTATACCCATACACATACCTATATTATATAGCAACGCAAAAGAACAGGAAATATGGTATAATGTTAACTATTTTTTTAATTGACCAGTCAACCAGAGAAAAGTCATTTGTTCCTAGAATAGGCGCAGAACGCAGAACACGTACGTGTGCAGACGAGCGATGATGAAGTGAGCACCGAACATTCCGCTCTGTCGCCGTCGTCGTCGTCGTCGTCGTTGTCTTCGTTGTCCCGCACCGAAGTTTATCAAATTAAGTTTGGCACAAGTTCAAGCCAAAGTAGCTTTAGCTTTTGCGTATAAAATACATATATAACTAGTTTTATGTATTAAACCTAATAGAATTGAAAGCTTTTATATTATATATAACTTATAATAGTGTATATATGTTATATTACATATACCTCAATTTAGTTTTCGGAACTGTCGTCGCCTAGAACAACTGTCCTCATAACATATGAACGCGTTCTTACACGCCTTTTCTAAGACTTTGCTGCCTATAGTTTTAATATATATACAATAATAATATCTATATATTATAATAATATAACTTATACATAGAGATCGCATATCGAAACTTTTGTTTTACCAAAATGAGAAAGTATCGATTGAAGCTGGTCGGATTCGACCAATGTGCGGTTAATGTTGGATGTCTACATTCTGAAATCTACTCATTTATTGTATACACGTATATGTATTTGGAATAATTCCCTGAATGTCATACGAGCTTTTAGTATAATATACATACATATATGTATATATATACCATGTATATATTATACATATGAATCTGTGTAATATGTGTTTATAATTATATTCGTTCAATGTTCCTTAGGGAATTTGTGGTACATGGAATCCATAGTGTTCCAAGGATGAGCCGTACACGAACACGAGCGCTTTATTTCGGTAATGTGAATCTTAGTTTGGTTCTAACTTTTAGGTTTCTAGATTAGATTTGCACTTATTATATACCAAATAGAACCAAAAGTAGGCTATCACCGTATATTTTAAGTAACTTGTAATCTATGTTACCTTTGTAGTAGATCAACATTGATTTCAGCAGTAATGGAAGGATTTAAAAACCAGATGCTCCATCACATCCCCATTTAAAAACGCACTGATTTTTTTTAGATGACTTTTGCAATGTTGTTTTTAAAATTAATCTAGAAGGCGTCGGCAAGTAACAAACTAACAAGTTCCTGAATCATTGATTTGAAGATTAGATGGGTAGCACACTGTAATGTGGGTATATGTTTGCATTACGTGTTTTTCTTTCTGGTTAATTTATACTGATGCTAAGTTAGTTTGGCATCCACAAAATATATTACAACGCTTCATCGTGACTATAAGAACTAAACAGGTCGACCCATTTATGGTGTTATTACGGATTTTATGTTTTTCCGGATTTGCAGATACAATTGCATATACAGCTTTGGTAGCATGTTTGGAGAGCGGCAGCATTAATTTGCTCTTTAGGATGAGTCTGAGATAATTTCATTATTTTTGCCCTTTTTGATCTCTCTGAAAAGTCATTCAACCCTTACCCTTTCTGGTTAATAATAGTAATAGTAAAGTAATATTTTAAATACAATATGAAATTTATTTCTAACATAAACTTTTAAACACTGATACATATTTTAAAATGATAAAAAAGAATAATTTTATCACTATTGTAATATTATATGTAATTTTTTTATAATATTTGGCAATGGCATATTTCCTTCTGTGCTTTGGGGTTGAAAAACTTCTTTTGAAACTAACGGTATATTAGATTTAAGATATGAAAGTTGTGCGACAGTAATATTGTTTTTAGAAAGCAATGAGTTGTCGATTGGTTAAACATTAAAATCTTAATTTTAATATATATATATATATTATATATTTTATATATATATATATACGAGTAGTTATATATATATATATATATATATATATATCGACCCAATGTCGAATAAATTGTGACACCAATTTACAGAACGGAAGTATTTTACTTTTACTTATCATATTAATCTAGAAGTTAGGCAATACGACGTAAACCTCAAATGAATCTAGGAAATAAATAATCTACATGTAACCCCATGACAGTGGACAAAGAAACAGACGAGAGCAATTTCATTGATGCAACACATCGATTACACAACTGGTGTTACGTATTGATGATCCCTATAATATACGGGATTATCAAGACGAATGAATTTGCCTCCAAGTGCAAGCAATTCTTCAGAGATTATATTAGTTAACAAAGGGCACACGTTCTCTGAAACCATTATTTTGCTAATCGAGTAACATCAGTTTTGAACTAAAGTTTACTATCCGAATGGCATCACATATCTGGCGAACAGAATCCAGCAGATCTTCTAAGGTTACGTGCTATGGTTGAAGCTATTCGATCGTCTAAAAACTGTTGTCCACAATGGTTTTATGTCAACCATTACATCAATTTACACAAAATCGATTTACTAATATACCCTATGAACAACACCTTTTGAATTTTGCATAGGGAAAACAACCCTTAGGAATGGCGGATAGTGGATCGTTGAATAGTATCCTATTAAAATTATTAATAATTAAAATGAAGGCATGTATAAAAGGTTTTATGTAAATTGTTTTATGTAAATGGTTTTATTTGAATTGTTTTATGTAAATATTCCAGCTACCACTATCTAAAAAATTTCTTGGAAATTGAGCATGAGAATTTGTCAATGCGCTAGAAAGGGTGCAACAACTACAAATCACACAAGCGGATTTTACTGTCAGAATAACCAAAATTCAAGTTCTGTCTGTAACTGAACGACAAAATGCCCTCAACTATTGTATAGTTTATGTACAACGGAATTCAGTTCGCCAAGAGGCGCTGGATTTACTGTCGCAGATTTCGATACCTTCCAACTCAAAATTATTTGTGTCCGTTTATGGATTCAGAAGGTATCATGACGGTTGGAGGTAGTCTGCAGAACGCAAACATGCATCATAATGTTACGCATCCGATAAAAATTATCGATTCTTAGAGTCCTAGCAAATAAGATTATTGGCGGTTGCACGTCGTGTATCCGTATCCAACGTTTATCAGTGCATTCCTTAAGACATGCGCACGTTTCATCATCTGGCGAGGTCATTGTCGTGAATTCTGGACCGATAACGGAACCACTTTCGTGGGTACAAATAAGGAGCTCCACAAGCTGGAAATTTATCACCCCTGGTGAACATCATCAATGGGGTATTTGAGAAACAATTACGAGCCAATGTGATGTTCTGAGAACATTCTATAAAACATATAGATGTCGAGATGCCCGAAGTATATCCGTGGGAACTCCTGTGCGGTGCCTAAAGACCATCTAAAAAAACATTTTTTGATTATTTAAAAAAATATGTTTTACTTTTTATGAAAAAAAAACAGATTTTTTATTTATAAATCACATAATCAAAAAAGATTTAGTTTAAAAATAAACATTATTAATTTATGATTATTTTTAGTAAAAAGTTTTTAATTACATTTCGAGACGATCCAGATCCTTTTCAATGCTGCCTATTGTACAGTTCGCTAGCACGAAATACTGCCTGGACATTAACCTTCAGATGAAGCGTGACATGAGTATATAGGCCAAGCGTTGTATACAAAATCTTTAGAAATTTTTGCAGTATTTTTTTCGTGAACATATCCTGATTAGTTACGGAAGTACCAGCTAGGACTGTCGAATCTGTAAATGTGCAGTTCATTTACAGATTCGACACTGAGTTGAATGATACATCCCACAATGATGATTTACTTTTACTTTTTTTTACTTTAATGGAAGATCTTGGCCAGATGCATTTTTCGCTGAATGTGCCATAGCGATTTTCTTTAGTGATAGAATTATAATCAACAGATTTGACAGATGAAACAACATAGCCTCCATGAACTTACAAAGTACAAATTCGAGGTACGAGCTATTGGAAAACCCTTTTATTATAAAGACTTTTGAAAACATTCTCACTGGCTTTCTTTTTACTCTGTTTGGTTGATGCCTTCTTGATTTTTTTTCCGCGTTCTTAGAAAAACTTTATCTTGAAGGCTTCGCAATAATTATTATTTCATCCTCAAAAAAGATCGCAATATTACAATCCCAAAAAAAGAATGAAAATCTGTTCAAGCAATAAGATGAAATTTATTCGCGAAAAAGTATTGAAAAAGGGATTAAATTCATACCCAAATATGACAAAAAGGAATCATATTTGTCCACGAAAATGTACTGAATGTATGATCAAAAAAAATATTATGATAAATATAAAAAAATATTGGACATTGGAATGGTTAATTTTTATATTTTATGGACATTGTTGATACCAAATCTAAATTTCTTAAATCTCGACCAATTACCTTTTAATTTTTTATTTAATTCAAAAGTTGTTGAATATAGATGAATTTAAGAAGAAGAAATTTACATACATTATACATTATACAATTATAAGTCTATTACGACAATACTAATTTTTCTATATTTCCAGCTCAAAAACGCCGCTGCCAACGTGCTGCGTGAAACGTGGCTGATCTACAAACACACGCGACTCGTGAAACGAGTTAATCCAGGCCGGGTGCGGACGCATCAGCGCAAATTCTTGCTAGCCATTTATGCGTAAGTTGTATTCTATAAAGAAATCATCTACTGTATATATATATATATATATATATATATATACATTCTGTCAAATAAGTACCCGGAAATTTGAAATAAAACACAAACAACTTATCAATCATCTAAATTTATTATAT
>JANSTU010014075.1:0-14793 GCA_027564075.1 Bolitophila hybrida | reverse complement strand
CATCTTATTGATTTGAATTTTCAATGTGAAATTGCCATTGCATAAATGCGAGCTATATCTACATTATATCCTCTAAGTCTAAGTAAAGACACGCAGACAATAACAAAATGTTGCTTGTCAAATTATTCGTAGCCATCTGTCAGAAGTTTGATGGGTTTGATACAGTTAAATTATAAAAATTGCGCCGAGTCAGCGTGTATTTGTCTCGGGCATAATATTCTTGCGACTGCAAACTATAATATACGAGTATACTCAATATAAGATCTGCTGCAGAGTATTACGAAGTAAGTGTGTGTGAGTGTATCACTATAGCGCAATAGTGGAGCCGAGAAGGTGTATCTCACCGCGACGACGCATAGTCGTCTATACAAGACGCGCGACATGGAAGTCGTGCTTGCTGGCCCCGACGTTTGTGTCTTTAACTGCAATCATCTCGAAGAAGCTGTGTGCTATGTGTCCGTCCGTTGAATACGTGTACACACTTATACCACATACATACAATATATTATATAAAATAAATATTTCGAGATAATTCACAGCAGGAGTGATTATTTTCACACGGTCACCTGGGTCACATCAATCGGGACTATATTTATGAGTCACGAAAATGTATTCGAGCTAATTTGAAATTTGTCATTATTATGCTGTTTATGTGTATATATGCAATTTATGTTTATTAATAATGGTTTTTAGTACACATGTACACATATATATATAGTTTATAGTCTTTCTTGTTGGATGTCGTTGCACGGCTAAATTATATCATGTTGCTTTTGGCGAGCACTAGATTTATTAGAGATGAAAGTGATATAAGGCTTGAGTTATTATGTGGTTAGCCTTTTCTGCGCACTTTAATGAAGAACCAATAGATTTATGAGGTTATGTTTGTGTATGTTCGAAGAGTCGATAGAGACCCGCACAACCACGGGAAGATTAATGTAGTATAATTTAGAATGACCACTAGCTTAAGTTCAGTTCGTCCTTTCGAAATATGATTCGTTAATAAAAAGAGATTCGGCCGTACAGGTTATTAGCCCATTGCTGTCTAGTTATTATGTAGGGCTGCTACCTTGCCGCTTCCAAACAAGCGGTTTTTATCGGTATTCGATATGTCATGTAAGTTGGTTTCTCAAAACTTACGCGACATGATGTGCCTTTAAACCAACTGTCTGTACAAGTATTTGTTGCATTTGTCTTGAGGCACGGATTTGCCCATACACAAACTGCCCTTACCGAAATAAAAAGCTTCAGATGCGACCATACGACAACAGAAATCCGAGCTATGCCAACTTCTAGACGTTCTTACGGACTGATGACAAGAGCGATCGTATTCCATTTCCGAAATTATCCTGTTTTTTAAATTTTATTCATAAATTAAAGTAAATATTAGTAAAACAAATGTTTATTGGCTTCTCTCTGTATTGTCATCTGAATTCCAAAACATCTATACGGAAGAACATCAAACAACAAACGCCACGATAAACAAACATCCTTCCGAAAATTCCGAAGTGAGTGCATTTTCCCAAGCAGCGTAGCAATTTAATTAATTTCATTATAAAAATTGTTTCAGAGGCAATCTGTCTCACAGAAACGTCGTGGTGGAGGTAATTACAACTCTGTGTGTGCGTCGTCTTCCCAAGAAAAAGATAAATGGCGAATTTAATAAGGGTAGTTAAACATTTGTAGCGCGCGACCCTCATGCTCAAATTTTAATTGCTTGCGTGACGACGAATTGAAGAAAGCTCGAGTGTGGGGTTGTTTTTTGTGTTCTATTTGCTTGAGTGTGTGCGTAATTGAATGTTTTTTTTGTAATTGTTGTAAAACCACAAACAAATTAGTTTTTTTAGTAATCCTGATTTAATCGTTATGGAGAGTGTGTCAGCGCGTATAGGCGATTGAAGATTTGCGGTAAGAGTAAAACTTTTATTGGGATTTTATTCATTTTTTCATAATTTAAATGTATTTAATGTGAATTTAGATTAAAAAAAAATATTTAAAAAAAACTAATCCTCTTACTATTTTTGTGACAAACAGACACTTTTTTGGTGAACAATAAAATAATATTGATTACCCTTCAATGAACCACAAAATACACTTACACACTTACACTCTCAGGCTCCATAAAAAACACTCGGGAAACATGCGATCTGCGAGCGGAAAACCAGATATCGTTTCGGGATGTGGGGTATGTGCCAGAGACTCTGCGCGCGTGTTGTATTTTTCTGTGTTTTCGTACATAATTCATGGATTAAGAACTCATGTTCGCCTCTGCACATATACATATTGTATATAGCGTATAAGGGTAGAAAAAGGAAAAAAGCACACACACCTAAATGCAACAAAAAATCTGCATAAAATATTATTATGTATATGTATGTAACTGCGCGGTGTAAATATGATGGGTTTCTTTGTATGTGAGTATATTGCAGGAAGGCCGGGTGCACTTGAGCAGCTCGACCCGCACCCCAAAAACCCCCTTCTGACGTATGGGAATACACTCGCAACACAATTCGTTCTGCGGCAGCGGTTGTCCCCAGGAGAGCGTCACAAAATTACTCGGTTTATTATGCCATTAGAATGTTTTGTTTAATTTCGTGCATAGGTTAACAGCATAACGTGAAAAACACACCGGAAAAGCTGCGATTTGAAATATGCAAATTTAATCTTGACACACACACACATATACACACACATACACACACAATGCCTCTACGCAGAAAAATGAAATCCAAAAGACACACTTTATTTAATCGCACTCGCGGAAATTGTAAATGCAAACAAATGAAATATTAAAAATTCAACGTCACCCCGTCGGAAAATGCCAGCACGCGAATTGCGCGTTTGATCTATATATGTGTATGTAAATTCATATACAGAAAAAGATACTGAACTGAAGCTATATGACAAGGAAGGGGTGGCAGCCGCACAGACCGACAATTGCTCTGGAAAACAGACGTACGCCATACAGATATTGTCATGAAATTGTTTTTTATAGGGTGATTTATTGTACGCTAGGGTCGGAAATGTGTTCGCTAAACGTCTTATTGGACTATTATGTGTGTGTGTGTGTTTGTTTGAACAAAGGGAGTTATTAGGCTTGTTTTGCGCGGGATTATATACTTTATATAAAAACGAAGGTTAGGGATGAATTGTATCAGCTGATTTAACATCGACTCTTTGCGGGGTTGTTTTTTTGGCAGGAGTAAATATGTACACGTTTATTGAATGTTATTTCGTCACGGATTGAAAAGAATAATTTGTAAGATGATGAAGTTGGTATTCAATATATATATATATATATACATATATAGGTATATTCATGTTTATGATTGGTTAGAATTTTATGTATTTTTTGTTCTCAGCAATCGTCATAACCTGATTATTAATTATAGGTCATATAGAATTTATTTGTTTTTACAAAATAATAATATTAATTAATAAACCATGATAAATTATAAAAAAAGAATTAATTAAATTATGATAAATTTCATGTTTTTAATCACCAATATATTTGTTCCGAAAGAAAAATCTAAATCGATCGGTCAAACCTTTCTTGAGATATCGTGGAGACAAGTTAAAAAAATGCTAAAATGCTGTTTAAAGAAAAAAAATACATCTTGTAATTATAAGTATCGTCTACTTTATTAATAAAATGTTAATAATAATAAATGTTAACCTCTTTAAAATGAGTTTTTTTTAAACTCTTGACAAACTAGTCTACTTAAGGTTTCGTGGCCGCCGGCTTATTTGCAATTTGCACTATTAATTTGAGCTACATACTTACTTTTTTAGGTTTCAAAGAAGTCACGTGACGGCCACTTGACTGACTTTATTTTTATGAGTTGATAAACTAAAGTTTAAATGCTAAAAAAATGTTTAAAATTAAAAACAAAGTGACTTGCCATGTGCTTGACTCAACAACAAAAAAACAATGCAAATTAATATTAATGATATTTAATGATTTTATTTTAACCGAAACATAAGTTTCAGAATATTTTCAAAAGATGTGGTATTTTTTAATTTTTACATAACATACATTTATTAAAATTGAATTTAACAGAACATAGTAAATAATTATAATATAATAAAGTATACAGTTCGGGTTCATTTACATATAATATAAAGTACAGTATAATCATATAGTTTAAAGTTTATAATCTATAATAGTATCTAGTTTATTAAATATTTAGTATATTCACCATAGGTTTTTGTTTGTTTTTAAATCTATACACATTTATTTAGGTTTATTTAAGTGGAGCATTGCACACGGTTCGCTAGAACTCGTTTAATTTATACTAAGCCGTGATTATTTACAATTTGTAAGATTATAATTAAATAGTTTTAGGATATATGAATCGTTCTAGATTCTGGACTATACAGATTCAAGACATGAAGCAGGTTTTCTAATTTAGTTAGTTCTGACAGAAACATACATTGTGTGTTAACATTATATATTATAGATTTAATACTTATGATTTATGATTTTCGATTCATAATTCATGGTTCTAAATTCAAAAGTTCCAGTATTCAAACTAAATATTATTTGATTTTAGATTCTCTACAGTCCAGATTCTAGATACTAAACTATATCTCAGTAGCACTAGGACAGATCGCAATTCATTTATATAATAAGGTTATGCTCTTTACGTGTATACGTATTATAGGTAGTATATGTATAATTATCTGACTAAATGTAGGTTATTTTAATTATTTAGCAATCAGCTGGCGGCAATCGACTGCGGCAGATTGAACTGATTCATAAGTGTTTTCAGTTGGGTCTGTCGCACAGCGTTCAACAACCAATTGGATAGTTCAGAGTAGTGAAGCTCAGCAGGCGTTCGCAGAACATCGGGCATATCGTCACTGCTGCTGTCCGCAGATATCTGCGGTGTTGCACTCACATCATCATCGGCGGTGCCAATGTGTTCAACAGGTCGCAGATCACGTTCAGATTTGACACGAATCTTGCTTTTTACAGAGAGATCGAGAACTTCGTCTTCAGAGCACGATGATGCATATCCACCGGCACTAGTTGGTGGTGTGTTTACAGTTAAACGACTACTGCTGCTGATGTGCTGTGAATACGCTGGTGGAAGAATAGCATGTGAATGTTCGGTTTTGATCAGTGACATCGCTTCGTGCTGATGGTCACCGGATTTAATGGACTCCTCGTCACCGGGTATCTCAGAGAAACGATTCGGTAGCAACTGTTGGGCATCGTAGCGTGTTGGATTTTGATTCTTGCGTTTGCGTTTTAAGCCACAGCTCTTCGAATAGGACATCTCGTCGGCAGTATCACTAGGCGATGAGCACATATCGAACTTAATGTCCGATTCACTGCGTGGTGATGACGCAGGACTGGAAATCATAGAGACGGGCGAGCACATTGACTTATTATCAGTGTGGAATGGATCAATGTCCATTTTGTAGTCATCACTATTTAGCTTGTTTGAGTACTTGAGTGTGGATCGATGGAACATGTTGTCTTTCTCGAGCATTTCACGGGTCATACCAATCATTGGATTAAATGCAGCAGCAGCTGCTGCTGCAGCCGCGGCAGCACCTCCATATTGACTAGCAGGACTGGTCGGCAGCATAGGACCATTGAACATAGGATACCGCAGACTACGGCCATCGTACGATGAGATCTTACGACGCAGGTACGGTGAATGAAGTTTTGGATTCGGATTGGCACTGTGTCGATTTCGTGATCGTCTCGAGCTAAACATCATAATGCATCCGTCAACTGTGCACTTGTGCATCTCTTTCAAATGTACAGCAGAAAAGTGAATCTTTAGCGCTCCCTTATCGCAGAATGTTTTAAAGCAGACATTACACTGAACACGTTTCTTGCCCGAGGCGGGATCAATGTAGACAATGCCAAAATCGGACGGAATGAAACCGCGAAGCTTTTTCGGTGTGGAATGGTGCTTATTGGTTGATGATTGCGATTGTGCTGATGGTGTAGATGATTGGGGTGCTGGTGGTGGAGCTACCGGTGATGTGGGTGCTGGCTGATACGAATGTGAAAAAAACTCGGACAATTGATGGTAGTTCTGCTGAATGTGCTCCAGGCTAGACGGGGAACTCTCCATGGAGGCGCCCAGTTTGCGGAAATCGAATAATTGCATGTTGAAGTTTGGCTGCTTGGCTTTATGCGGATCGAAAATTATTTACGACTGTGTGCAGGTATTTTACAGGGACATCTAGCGGTCAATCTGAAAGTAATAAAAAATATTTAGTATGATTTATATAAAATATTTTATGGTATTAAAATACAATTCTTGGTATAATATAATTAAAATTGTCATAAATCTCGCGTATGTATTCCGTGAAGTGACACAACGCACAACGTTGCTTTTGGCACAGCACACGATCATTAAAAGCAACACACACACAAGCTTCCAATAAATATTTAAATTATTGTCATATAATAGTGGTAATTAAAAAACGCTTTTGCATTTGACGATAAATATAGCGAGCTGCTGAGTGTTTTTGCGAGCGTTTTCCAGGAACAAATCAATTTCGGTTTATGACCGCGGGCAAAAGCGTGACATTGTCGTGCCGCGCATAATGGGATTATAGCTTCGTTCGTCTTGTGTATGAGTATATGTGTGTTATGAAAATCATAAATTACTATATAGATACATTGTAAGTATCTGTAGAATATGAAATATGTGTGTTGTTATATACAAAGTGTATATATGGAAGACGAGACCAGCGTACCCAAACGGAACCGGTTATAGCCGATGATCGCGTTTATACGATCGTCATAATATTTAAATGGCTAAATCAATGCAATAAACGCGCGTAGTCAACGCAACGCAATTAAAAGTCATGTTTCGAATGCGCGTCGTATTCGTTACGAAGCAATTATATGGTCTTTTTATGAAATATAATATAATAGATATACAGGTAAAATTAAATCTATCGAAAAGCGACACAGCAATATTAGAAGACAACGACGCGACCGACGTTTAATGACAGGGTTCGAGGATAAACGCGCATATATAAATTATATCCACGCAGACAAGCGACAAACGCTTTGATCGCGCACTATAAATATTCAAAACAATCATTAATCATTTCGATGTATGTGTTTTTTTTTTGTTCGGCTTCGTGTCGTCTTAATGCTATATAGTATATCGAGGTATATATACAATATGTTTTTATGTGTGTGTGAACATGGACACAAACACAAAAACGAGATGTAATTTAGTTCTCAACAGGGGATGCCGACAATGGACCTTGTGTGTAGCATAATTATAGATTTGTCTAATGTTAGCTTTTGAGAAATGCGCGCGCGCCGGTTGATTTTCTGATGTGTACGTTTACCTGTGTGTTTGAAGGTATAAGCAGGCACATCGACTTTATTATGAATAATTGTATGCAACAAATCATCATCAATTTCCTCAAGCCCCCGTCTCCATCCAGACATATACAATTAAATCATTGTGCGTATAACACCAAAAAAAGTATACGATCCGATCAGCAGCGAACAAATAAAAAAACATATCAATATAAAAATGTTAAAATCCAATTTCAAGTGTGCTTTTCCTGGAAAATTCGCTGAATAATGTACAACCACAAATCACGATTAATATTAATGCGAGCACGGCGCGGCGCTGCTGCCCGGTTCGATTAAACGCATTTAAATTCAGCGAATAATCGTTCATATGTGGAAAATATATATGTATGCATGTATGCGTCAACGCGTGAAAATTCGTTCACACTCTCGCGCCGAGTGCAGACACAAATTTCAAAATTATGTTCACGCGTAATATTTTATGACGCATATGTGTATATGTACATACACATAGTCACTTGCTGCACACACGGCAAATTTAAATTTGCATAATTTATGATTTATGAACAATACGATACACAACACCATATTACTATATAGATATATTACATGTTTACCGTGGCGCTGAGAACAACAGAGAGAAACAAAGAGATAATTCTGTAATTACATCGCTTAAAGGCCGCCAATCGCGGTGAAGCAAACGAATAATATGCTAACGCACGCGCCAAGATCGCAGCGATCGTATTGAAATGTACACAAAAAACTCGTTTTCTCACATCACGTAGAGAAAATAAGCGTAATTACAAATGTATGTATTTCTAGATCTATATAGAATATGGATCTAGAGATCTTAGCGATATTGACGCACGGTGACCGGCCGGCGCGGCAGTGATATTAATTTGTTCTCGCGCATGTCATGCGTTTGAGATTATTTTCGCTGGAATGTGCGACAATATTATAAATCGCCTGCAAAAGCTTTTATCTAGCGTGATATATATTGCAATTATATAGAAGTGATCGCGGAGCAAATGAATGATCGACAGTCAGTCAAGATTATATTACATTGATCAGAGAGTGTTTGTGGTTTGAAATATTTTAGATAAAATATTGAATAAATTTAACAAAATCGATATTTTTTATACAATTATATTTTTTTTTATTTTAACTAGTACATATTTTTGCATTATTGAATTGTTTCTTTAGAACATATTTGTTTGATTTACTCCCATACATTTTAAATAATAAGCAAAACGCAAAATAAAATAACTGACAGCTTTGAAATTGCCGCGAAAAACCTACACCGTTTAGCTATTTTTAATAAAATTATTGAGCTTAACCAAGATATAAATCAATTCTACTTTCATCCTAAAATCAAGATTTTCAATTATATAGATTTACATTGAAATTAAGCAAGCACTTGCTTTAATCTAATATTTGTCTGAAATACCTAACACAACCTGCAACTCACAACCAGTCAACCACAATACACTTTCACGCTGCCGATATCTAAAACTATTCACCATTATATGTATACATAAAAATGCACAACTCAAAAGGCCAGAGTCATTTATATTTACTCTGTCAACACTTATCCTTTATCATGTCGGTCGAGAATATATAAATATACATGAAAAATGACTATTAAATTACTAGTTTTTCTTTTCATTTTGGTCATTGTGTTCATTTTTGCATTGTCCTCGTGTGTATTTATACAGGCACACTCAAACACCACACAGCAAATGTCAATATGTGCGTGCATTCTCAAAAACGAAGGACCAGCGTCTGTGTGTGTGAGTCTTCACGCAGATTGATACTCAGGTAGACACAAAATAACAAATCAAATAATGTTATGAGACATATTTTTCACGCAGATCCTGTGGCCGAGAGTCACATACATATAATAATAATCAATGACGCGTATCATATGTTAGGATTGTCGAGAAGAATGCATGTGTGTGTGTTTGTGATGTGATTATACGTTTCGGTTTAGAATATAAGTACAAAAGTACAGGTTACACAATTTATAATAACTGCGTGTCAATAGGACGAAATGATGGGCTGTGAAAATTAGTCTTTTTTTGGAATGGGGATTAAAGGTCGTTAAATGTGGTATTTATTATACCATATAATTATAGTTTAAATTCAAAGTATGCAACAAATATATTTTTTTAAGTAGCATAATTTTCAAAAAATACATTTTTTTTTTTAAATCATTTTAATACTTGAAAGTGGTAAATTTCTACCTTAAAATTAAATTTAAAAGAAGAAATTAGTTAATGAATTCACTTCAGAGCGTGTTCTCACCAATCGTAAATAAATGTAACGTAATGGTAAATGAATGTCCCGCACAAGAAATTAAATTGTACATGAAAAGATTTAATTAATAATTTAATTTTTGCTTTATTTCAGAGAATGAAAAAAATTGTTATATTTTATAGATTGAAGAAACCAAATATAGCACACTTTGCTTCACAGCAAAACACATAATTTTAAAATTATTCCACCTCAATTAGTAAATCTGCTTTATGAAAAAAATCCGTAATGACTCTTTTACGTAGTACAATTCAAACATTTTCTTAAAAAAAACAACACTTAAAAATAATTTTAAAAAAATATCATCGCTTCGTCTTACCTCTTCAACTTTATCTAAACATCCGCGTTTGCCGTGAATCCTTCCCGTACAATAAACGCACCTCTACTTCAATTTTTTTTGTTTTCGTTAAAAAAAAAACAGAAAAAAACTCACACACTTCAGTCAATTATTATTTCTTCACTCGAAAAAAAAATGTATCTAATATTGTCTTATAAAACACTCTTATTGATTCTGTGCGGCACACAACTCTTCGCTTTGCGGATGACAAATCACATCTGCATCTGTGTCTCTTCAAATATTGTGCGTGTCTGTATGATGATGTAGATATGGATCACTGTATGAACTCGACGAGGACAACGACACCCACACTCATATATAGATATATAAAGAAATATAACAACAAAAAATCAAACGCACACAATGCTCTGCTCTTATTAAATTTGATACACAACCACACTGAGAGACAAGTAGTGTACCCTTCAAAGCGCTTTGCACAACTGAATTCTCGACTGACTGTGCGGCGGACGGAACAAGTGCGCACGGCAGCTCTGTCTCGCGCACAGAACAAAGAGAGCGCAAAGTAGGTGTCATCCAAAACTGATTGTTTGTATATATGCATACACATAGAGTATGTGAAGAGCTTGCGTCTTTAAATGTGTGTGTTGTGTCGCTTCTTCTGCTGCGTATAGCAAAGAGTGTACAGTACATGCGTTGCCTTACGTTCGTTTATAGAGCAGAGAGGAAATTTTCAAAATTAGTCAAGATTTACTCTCGCCAACGCTGCGTTACGTTGCAGCAGAGAGCCTCCATACGGCGACACTCTCTGCTGTGTGTATATGCTTGCGTATTTTACGTTGCTGTGCACAACTTGAAAAATGAAGCCAACACACACACACACACACACACACACACACACACACACACACACACACACACACACACACACACACACACACACACACTCAAATCAATGTACACGATGCGCACGGTGACGACGAGAGGGGACGGTCCGTAAAATGACACCTTTTCCATTCGTGCGACATAGTCGCCTGGTCGCTGGACTCCTCCTACGAATGGCGACGCATCGATGCATGCCAACGGCTGCTAGAGCGAAACAGCGTTCACACTAAACATAAGTGCCTAGTGGCAGTGGTGGTGGTTTTGGAATTCGTGCGCATATACAGGCGACACATACACACACATAAGACGCACGGCGGTGCTTTTTAAATTAATTAAATTTTAATATTTCAAGTATGCCGTTCTTTTGCTGCTGCTGTTGTTGCGTTTTCTTGGTAAATATATAGTTTTGCACGACCCGTGAAGGATTTCCCGCGGCCAGCAGATGGCCAAGGCTCACACGCTGCCGGTGCCATGCCGCCTGACACATTTAAAATACGCAATGTGTGCGTGTGCGTCAGGTGTATTCTCACTTTTTCAGCACAAAAACATTCGATATTTAGAAAGGATTACTATTCGCTTATGCACATTTGCATGCATCGCCTACATACTCACTGAACCATCGAAACTAGTAGCAAAAAATTATATAGTGTGTGTGTGTGCTGGAAAATTCCGTATTCACTGAATAAATGAAAATGCGCGATGGCACGCATTTTCTATAATGCAACCACAGAGTGCAGACAATTATATATATATGTTATATATTTAATTAATGTGTGTGCGCATCGCGCATAGAATATATGCGTGTCGCCGTTTGATTCACGCATTTCTATATAAATGTATTTTATAGTGTTTTGCCCATGAATTATACAGTACGCCATAATTAATGTTTAATTAATTGAAACGAGCGAGCTGTGCGCTTTATCTGCGTGGTTAATTGTTTTCGTATGAACGCATGTAAATAAACTGCGTTAATCTGCCGTTCGCACACACACACACATACATATAAATACCTCTTATATTATATGCGATGTATATCTTGCGAGCTTTTAAATGATATTAATGATGTTTGGCAGAGAATAATGAGCGAGTGTGGTGCGGTGAAACTGCTCAGAAAAGGGGTGAGTTTGTGATATGAGCGAAGGTTAAATTTCTGATGAGTAACGAAATGTGCAATTTAATTGACTGGGTAACACATTTTCTTTTAAACGTTAGTTAATATTTGTTCAATTAATTATTAATAATTTGTAAACTGTTTTTTTATAATATTTATTATGTTAAATTTTTTAGTATTTTAGTATAATAAAAAATAAATGTAATAAATTAAATAAATGTTTTGATCTATTTTCTGTATTGATTAATAAATATTTTGCCTAAATTTCGATTAAATAGTATTTAATTTAAATGTGTAGATGGGAATTATGCATGTGCATATTCGAAGTAAAAAGTTTTTTTTAAAAATACTCTATAAGTAACATCATATTATTTTTGAGATATGTATGGTTTAATAAGTTACTTTAATCCATATACGCGACAGAGTAAACAATTTGGTGGTGCGTTAATAATAATTTTCGGCAGAATAGGCAGTTCTAATGCTGCAGGGTTTGGTTAACTTTATTTAATATTTGAAGAAAAGCCATAAGATGGGCGCTTTCATAGGTCCTAATGATCGTTGATATACATTGATTGTAATTAAAACACTATAATAAACATTCCAGCGTGAAACACCCACTTAATTGTCACTAAACGTGTTCGTGAAGCTGTCACAGAATGTATGTTTTAGTCGTTAGTACCGACGCACCCCATCGAATGCACTGCACATCACTCTATTCTATTTACGAATCGATAAAGACCCAGCATACACAAAAACAAGAATAGGGCGATCGCCTTTGCCCGACCGCAATTCAGCACAGTTTTTCCTCTGAATAGGTCATTAACACTTCTTCTTTTGGTGAAAAACAAAACACATAGACATATGTGTGTATGAGTGTCTGATTGCGTGCCCGTGTGGGTGTGTGAGCCTGAGCATAAAGAAAGGAAATCGTCTCGTGTAATTCTCTCTATCGCATTTCGGAGTATATCGATTTTCACCCTTACATTTAAAGCGACCCTTTCCTATCTTTGCTCACGCGATCCAAACGTAGACAATATCACATACTTAGATGTATATATATATATATATATATATATATATATATATAAGACAACAAAAAGAAAACACTTTGCGTGCAAACATTTGTAGTATACGCACGCGGCTCTTAAAGAAAATGCTTTTACTTGAAAAATACGTACCAAGAAATTACGCGCATTCACCGTTATATAAAATCTATATATAGTAACATTATATTGTACTCAGATCACGCGCACAGTTCTCGTAAGTGTATGTATGTATAATTGTATTTAACAATGTATGTATAGCATCGAGTAGAAATCTTATTTTATATTTACAAGTATACGGCTGAGGACGACTGCCAAGGACTTGCGTTAACTTTACGTACTGAGGTCTTTAGTATCAAATGCGTTAATATGTATGTTATATATAACTCTATATTAAATCAATTAATTGGAAAAGATCAAAATAAGAAAATCTTCTCCCCTTACCTATTTGCTATATATATTCTTGGTATGATGGTTTCATGGAAAATTATATTGTAGGTATAACATATATTCAGAACACACCCTCACAATGAAAAGAGAGCAATCAAAGTTCGTTCTGGTTGTACAAAAATATACTTGTGTCATATATAGTTTTTCTTATTGCAGTAACCCCTTTTCTATGTGTTTGTGTCGACAAAAGTGTGAATGAGCGCTCAACATCTGGAATTGACAGGATTAATTGATGTCAAAACGGAAAATGCGAGCTCACTTCACTTTTTTTGTCATTATTGTATTCTACACAATAAAATGAAGGGTTGAGGAAAAACCGAAAGAGAAAATCATATGTTAAGAAAGTATAACTTATTTGTTGAACATAATATAGTAATACGTATATCAAAAAATGGCAAAAGCTGGTAATTTTCTGTGTGATAATTCATAAGATATTGGGTTTCTATACAGGGTGCGTGTGTATATGTTAATTGATGGCATTAATGTTCCGTTATTCCAAACAATAACCTATTTCAGAAATAGGCTACTAATAGCAAGAAGAACCTATTTAAAGTGCCAAATTCGAAAAACACCGGTCTTCCGGCCGGGATTGAACCGGCGACCTCCCATATGCCTCACCAACCCGTAACTCACTCGGCTATGGCTATGGTCAATAATCAAGCAAATAAGAAAGGCAGGACAATAACCTCCAGTATTTTTTTTATTATTTGCAAGTATTTTTTTAAATTTATTGGTTATTAAATATTAATAGTACTTCGACCCAAGTTCTGAAGCATATTTCAAGACCGGCCATTCTATAAGATATAGAGCACTATTTCCAAGTTTTTATGGATAATTTTGTGGGCTTTAATCTGTACCCGTATCCAAGATTTGGAATAAATATGAAATCATATATTTCATTATTATTAACTAACTTTATCAGAAGTACAACAAAAGTATTAAATTCTCAAAAAGGGTTTATGAAAAAGTTTATTGTTTGAGAATTGATTACAAAATTAAACTCCTGTCGTTTAACAACTACACTGAGCGCAAGATTTTGCTTACAATTAAATAAGACTCTTTCTCGAATGTCTTCATTGCACAAATTGTTGTAAGTGAAGACATATCATATATATGTTTATCGGGTTATAAAAAACCCAATTCACCTATTTCACCACTGAAATCCGTCTGACTTAATCCCAAAGGCCTTATCCGAAATATTAGCCCATCATTGCTGCCTGATACCTTCTAATTGGATCCTTTATTACCTTGTGGGGCATAGGGCCAGTGTGCGATGCCGCACAACGGATTCATTGACCATTACGGGTTCACATGAGTGGTCAGGTCATGCTAATGTGCTGTTTGTGCTGTGCTACTCCTATTGGAGCTACTGTGCTCTAACACTCACAAC